>OZ025201.1:6491278-6529185 GCA_964019065.1 Catostylus mosaicus
GTGCAATGTTGAGTGTGTCAACAACATCCTTCCTTTTCATTTTGTAGAGAGAGTCGACCAAAACACGGTATCTAGCTTCATTCCCACGTTCTCTTTGCCAAATTTCCAATACTTTTGCACACACTTCTTGAGTTTTGACATTCCGGTTATCAGCCTCAATTTGCGCAATCCTGTTGCTGACATCTTGCGGCTGAGATAAATTTCTGAAGAGAATTTGCCAATGTGTTATGTTTTCTGAAACAATTAAAATATCTCTGCTATCTACCAGATCGCTTTTGGGCTCTTGGCTTGAAATAGCTAGGCTGCTTAAAGACAAATTGATATAAGATTGTGGTGTATTACAAGACTGTTGTTTTCTGAGCTGCGAGCTTGAAGGCGTCCTAGGATTTCTTGATGCTCCGCTGCGAGCTGGAGTGGAAATTGGCTGGCTTTTGCTACTTGGTGTTTTCGAATTCATCCCTTGAGGTGGTGCTGCACCGCCTCTATTTTGTCTCATTTTCTTTCGCTCCAAGCTGCAGAGTTTGAAAATAAAAGCGCTTCCAGCAACAACTAAACTCACGTACAGCCGCTTTTTAAAACCGAAACTAAAAACACTTTAAGCTGAAATGTAGGCCGATAAAGCCACACCTTTGTCGAAAATATCCAATTACAAAAACATACAAAAATAGTTCCTTTGTTGTGATCAAATAGCGGAATAGACAGAGAGAGATCAAATGACTGCAAACGGGAAGTTCCCAGAATTGTCCCGGAATTGTCTCAATATCGTTACCCAAAACGAGTCAGATTCAACATGACAGAATTTGTTGATCGATTCTTTCATGCTAAAACTTTGGATGCAATTTACTGATTTGCATTGGTTTCTATCAAATAAGCCTGTCAGGTTTGTAAAAGCCTTTTTATTTTTATTTTTGGTGTCAGAAGATCAATTAGTTGTTGTTGATCCCAAATAATTCGGTTTATCATATATGCAATTTCTTGATTTGATGAAGCTTCATTTTTAATTCTATCCAAAGTGTACTTTTCTGTTTGGGAGATGCAGAAAGCAAAGATATTTGTCACCAGATTACTTCCAGATGCTGCAATGGACATGCTCAAGGCATCGAGGTGAGTGCTTGTTTCGCATTTTACCGATAATGGGATAATAGTGGCTGGTCGGTCGCCACTAACAAGTGTTGCAGATGAAGATCACACCGCCTTTATTGGATTGGAACGCTTTCAATGTGCATGTAGTTCATCTAATGAATAATGCATCGTCAAAAAGCAACAAACCTTACATATAATAGTACTTGCTTTGTTATCGACACATTTATGTGAGGAAAGTTTGTAAAAATTAGCGTCAGCAATATATCATTGCATGTTTTTTGAAATAAAGAGACTCTGAAAAAGTGACTTTAGCGCAAATAGTATTGACAGCATTCCACTGAAGAAAAAGTGATCCTAGATTAAGAAACGAATCAAGATCAAACGATTAATCAAACCCTTCTTTGCAGTTCTTTTGATTTTGAAGTTTAAAAAGATTAACTAAAACAAGTGAATACCATAAGTTTAGCTTGGTGGATGTATAAGAAAACATGTTCTCCTCTTCCAAGTTCTATTCAAAATTATTCCAATCAGGTTTTTTTTTAACCAAGCATGGTATTGAGAAATCTTTTAAGGAGCCAAATAACTGTTTATATTCTGTAAATTAAGGTATCATTTTTTCTTTGTATTTATTTGAGTTCCATCTATCACAGGCATCAACTGGAAGTATGGCCTCATTCTGATGTTCTAATTCCAAGAAAAGTGCTTTTAGAAAAGGTTCCAGGAATTGATGGCCTACTTTGCTTGATAACGGAGAAGATTGATGAAGAAGTTTTAGATGCAGCAGGTAGAAAAAAGATGACTTTCATTTTCAATAATGCAAGGTGACAACACTCATTGCATCATTCATTCAGATTCAATCTTCCTAGTGCATTTAATGCAATCTGCTTATTATATTGATTTCTTGTCATTTGAATGACAATAATTGATATGAAAATAATTTATAAGATAATAATGACAATGTTTCTTGATGCAGGGAAACAGTTAAAAGTTGTAAGCACGCTATCTGTTGGATATGATCATATTTCTGTTCCTGAATTGAAAAAAAGAGGAATTAAGCTTGGAAACACTCCAGATGTTCTCACAGATGCATCTGTATGTCTTTCACAAGGCTATTCTTTTCTTGATTTGTTTTACTTTTTAATCCAATATTAAGGTGGCATTTTGTTTATCTATCCGGTTCATGAAGGCCATTCTTGAAGTATTTCTTGTTGCATTTCATTGCACCGGACAGGATCTCAAGAATACAAACAAAATAGCTAAGATAATTCCTTGTGAGAAAGTGTTGAGCAACTATCATTATATATACCTTTCATTAACAGGCAGATTTGACAATGGCCTTGTTGCTGGCAACTTCAAGGAGGTTATTTGAAGCTGCAAAGGCTGCAAAAGAGTTTGTATTTTTATTGAATTTTTTTTTTGAATTGTGCAAATTTGTCGTTACCTTTCACCATAAGCAAAGCATACTGATTTGGTCAGCAAAGAGAACTATTTGTATCACTTTAACTTAGAATATAACACTAATAATAATAATATAAAAGCAGAATGTTTATCATATACCTTTAAAGTTCAACTAAATTTGTAATGAATCATTTACCTTTTAGGGGTGGTTGGGGGCCATGGAGCCTGATGTGGATGTGTGGGTCAAGTTTGCGAAACAGTATTGTTGGTGTTTGTGGATTAGGGAGGATTGGTTAGTCTAATTGTCAAATATCAAATTTTGTATGATTGTTAAGTATGCACTTATTGTCTGCTGAACTCCATGTGCTTTCATGTGTTTCCTTCTTCCAGTTCTTGCACAGTTTGTTTGCTCTACTGTTGGTCATTTAACCTTTTCTCAAAGCTTCTGTTGTGGTTGCGTTGTTTTTCCTTTCGCTGCAGGGGAATGATGAGATGCCTTGCCTAGCTTGACCTTCTGCTTACTAATGTGTAACTTGATGTAATTCTTATAGACAGATATGAAAATTATATCCTGAGAAACTCAAACCCTAACCATAGCACCATGATTGCAACCCTTATGCTTATATTAAAGGGCAACCCTACACACATACATGCACAAATATTTTCCTTTTCTTTGTTTTAGCAAGTTAAAATAATTTGTAGCTTGGAGGTCAATGTAGACCCTAACGCATAACTAACCCTAACATTGACCTTATCAAACTATTCATTATTCCATCAATGCTGCCTGACCTTGGCCACTTTGCTTAATCTAACTGCTTGCAAGTTTACCAATTTGCTATTATTGCATCTTTTTCTGCTACAAGACAGGAAAAAACTTCTTTGACCAGGTTAGGGAAACCAGATGCCATGATCCAGTCCTCTGTACTCATTTTTCAGAAGGACCCCTCCCTTTTGATTTGTGCTAACATTGTTTTGCTTTTTTGGGCAAAGTGAAAAGCTGATTGCCACAGCAAAGAGGCAGTTTTGGTCTTTATAAATTACAAAATGACATTAATTTCATATAAAGTATGCATGAAAATTACACATGTAAAGTGGCTGTTTGTAAAGTGGCCATCTTGTCATTTTCAGAGGGAAAGCATCATTTGACCTCTCATGGATGTGTGGTGTTTCATTAAAAAACTCTTGTGTTGGAATTGTGGGATTGGGGAGAATAGGTTTGTAGAATTCAGTGTGAATAGCCCTTTACTCCAAGATTTTTGTCATTCTCAAATGCCTGAAACCCGACTTAATTATAAAGTTGTTCTTGATGTTTTTGGTTCAAGTTGGACATATTCGGATATAGATTTTTAACAGCTGCATCCTTAGTTCAGCCATAGTTATGGTTCAGCCATCCAAAATGCTTTTGCTTTTATTTCTAACCTTGTTTCAGGTCAAGCTGTTGCCAAGAGACTGATTCCGTTTGGTGTGAAAACAATTCTGTATTCTGGCTTAAATGAAAAGGAGGCTGGTAAATAGCATTTTCAATGTGATCAGCTTTTTTTACACCTAGATATAAAAAAGGTTCCATGCATAGAAACGACTGTCTTTTTAACATTTAGTTTTGTACTTAGAAAATACTCCAATATAAGGTTGGTTGGAAAATTAACGAAAGAAAGTCAATTTTTCTTAACTTGAGAAAAATCAAATTGTTTTAAAGCCTGTTCTTTCTTTTTAGAGGCAAAAGATGTTGGAGCAATTTATAGTAAGTTAGAGAGAAGACTTTTGCACTTATATTTCTAATTGTGAAACTGCATTTTATCACATGAATGTACTCATTGCGTTTTGACAATGATGTAGAAAGCAGATGAACCACATTTTTGTGTTGAATGTTTTGCTTTCATGAACCAGGTTTACAATTCATCCAAGATGAATGGCAGGCCGTAGATTAAGTAAAGCAGAAATTGTGGACGTTAATCTGATTGAACTGACTTATAAGACCCATCAAGGGTAGAGCTATTGGGTAATAATTTGAATCTTGTAATATCTAATTTATATCATTATCTTTCGTAGCATCAATGGATGATCTGTTGACCAAATCAGATTTTGTAATTGCATGCTGTGCCCTCAATGATACCACCAAAGGTCTTTTTTTATATACTTTATTGTCTTCATACCATCATCATCATCATCATCATCATCTTCATCATCATCATCATCATCATCATCATCATCATCATCATCATCATCATCATCATCATCATCATAATTATAATCATCATCATCATCTTCATCATCATCATCATTATCATTATCATCATCATCATCATCAACATCACCATCACCATCATCATCAACATCATCATCACCATCATAATCATCATCATCATCATCATCATCATCATTATCATTTTAGCCGTTTACGCCACTGCTGGAACGTGTATATTATTCTAAACGGCGTGTCTTATTTGAAATTTGTAGCCATATATTTTTCATTTACTAACTTCATCATCTAACTACTTAAACAGCGGAGCCTTTGGAAGTTGCTGCTATTCGGGTGCTAGATACCAAAGTAGTGCATTTTATACATAGTATCTTTTAACACTATTTCATGTCATTTTTCTTAGGGATCTTCAACAAAGATGCATTTGCAAAAATGAAAAAATCTGCCATATTTATCAACACTAGCCGGTTCGTACGCAACGAAATGTTTTTTTGTAATATTTGTTAATAAAAAGAAAACAAAGATCGACATTTATCGTAAAAAACCATATGGCGTTTTTACATATTTCAAAATTAATATTTTACTGTGTTATTTTATGTAGTCTTTTGGAAAGGCAATGATTGATTTTCTCTACAAAAATCCTTTTTCGCCCTTCCAAAACCTGAAATAGTACCTGTATGGATTATCCCCCCTGCAATAGCCAGTTGTTTCAAGCAAGAATACGATATTTTGAAATTGAGGATGGTGGTTGAGTTTATAATCCAAAACCATTGCCCATTGTCAGACACTGTTATCAAATGTTTTGCTATTTGCAACGTTGCTCAGGTGAAGCATGCAAAGCTTTAAATGTTGGCGATTTTCTGTTATGTTTTTAATGTCATTTTAGAAATCTAACCATCCACGGCGCTTTGGCAAAATCTAAAAATTAGTCGATTGTTTAGAATGAGATATCATTTATCTTGTCACAGTGTTTGATTTTGATCGTAGTGGTGGCGTTGTGAATCAAGATGATTTAGTTGAAGCACTGGAACAGAAACAAATTACGGTAATCGTTGAAATATACTCACATCTTAATCATTTTGATCTTAATCATCAAGTTGTAACACTTTTTTGTTATAATTTGCATCTCGTGAAACTGAAAAGCGCCAGATCATTGATCGAAAGAACGGGGAATTTCTAGAACAGGTCAGGACAGGACATGACAGGAAAGGACAGGACAGGACAGGACAGGACAGGACAGGACAGGACAGGACAGGACAGGACAGGACAGGACAGGACAGGACGGGACGGGACGGGACGGGACAGGACAGGACAGGACAGGACAGGACGGGACAAGACAGGACAGGACAGGACAGGACAGGACAGGACAGGACAGGACAGGACAGGACAGGACAGGACAGGACAGGACAGGACAGGACAGGACAGAGGGGAGGACAGGACAGGACAGGACAGGAGAGGACAGGACAGGAGAGGACAGGACAGGAGAGGACAGGACAGGACAGGACAGGACAGGACAGGACAGGACAGGATAGGATAGGACAGGACAGGACAGGACAGGACATGAATGAATACAACAGGATATGACCGAATACGACAGAACAGAAGCAATGGCACATATGTAACTTAAAATTTCATACCAATTTTAGGCTGCAGGTTTAGATGTCACCACACCTGAACCACTCCCAACAGATCACCCACTTTTTAAACTCGACAACTGCAGTGAGTTTCGTTTTGCTACTTTCATTTTGTTGTTTGATTCTTCCCAAAAACCAATATGCAGTTTGTATTGATATTGGTGCAAATTCCAAGACAGCCTTTGATCACTGCAATTTGAGCAGCATCGCGAATTAGAACGTCAGTTATACGTATTTGGATGAGCAATCAATGAATCCTGTTTCTAATTATGACGATTGTGATATAGTTTCTATGTGTTTGTGTGTACATTTGTTTACCTTGGAATGTATTGACTTTCTTTGTCATTACCTCAGAATTCCTCTATGATTCTTTTTCAAATTTCCTATCATTGGTCATCTCATCTTCACTATTGTTGTTTTCTTTGTTTCCATTCAAGACATCTTTAGCGTATCATTTAGAAAGTCATTTAGATTATAATTTAGACACCGATCTTAATTAAATTAGTATTCTAGTATTTTGATGTGCAGAATATTGGTAGTCTGTTATGCAAGTTACCAATATTCCATGGCAATATAAAAAATGCACCTCAAATGAGCAATTACACAACAGTTTTACTAAATTTTGACATGCATATAGCCTCTATTAAGCAATGCATGTTTTCTATTCCATCGTCAATTTAAGCGTTTTGAAAGTGGCTACTTCTGTTCTATTCTATTCTATTCTATTCTATTCTATTCTATTCTATTCTATTCTATTCTATTCTATTCTATTCTATTCTATTCTATTCTATTCTATTCTATTCTATTCTATTCTATTCTATTCTATTCTATTCTATTCTATTCTATTCTATTCTTTTCTATTCTATTCTATTCTATCATATTATATTATATTATATTATATTATATTATATTATATTATATTATATTATATTATATTATATTATATTATATTATATTATATTATATTATATTATATTATATTATATTATATTATATTCTATTCTATTCTATTCTATTCTATTCAATTCTATTCAATTCTATTCTATTCTATTCTATTCTATTCAATTCTATTCTATTCTTTTCTATTCTATTCTATTCTATTCTATTCTATTCTTTTCTATTCTATTCTATTCTATTCTATTCTATTCTATTCTATTCTATTCTATTCTATTCTATTCTATTCTAATCTATTCTATTCTATTCTATCCTATTCTATTCTGTTTTGTTCTGTTCTGTTCTGTTCTATTCTATGCAATTTTTCACTGTACCTTATTTTACAGTAATAGTGCCACACATTGCAAGTGCTGACATGAATACAAGAACTGAAATGTCGGTGCTGGCTGTAAGAAATCTTCTGGCTGGATTGGATGGCGTTGAAATGCCTGCTAAAGTTTTATAAATCGTGGAACGGACTTAGCCTGTCTTCATTGGTAGATTCAAATGCGTTTTTCAACACTTACAAAGTCACTTGGAGAGTAGTCATATAGAAGGAGAGTGGATTGAAATTTTGTAGATTTACAGATAAGCAGATAAGCACTCTTGTAATTTAATTAATTCCATTCAATCAACTTGAATATTATTGCAAAAAGGTTGCAGATTTAGATGTTTTTTTAGCAAAAGTTATGTCAAATATCGTTTGTTGATCATTAGCTTCGAAGCTTCTAATTCCACTTTTGATCAGTTAAATATGCTTGAATCATGCTGCTTTTAAAACTAAGAAAAAGCCAAATTTTCATCAACTACTCATAGGGAGATGTAAACATTGTTTCTAATAATATGCTACTAGGCACAGGTTTGCTAGGCCCCTAAAGAGCCACCTAGTGCCCGCGCAAGCGCATTTAAGTGTCCGATCCCCCCTCCTTGACACCCATATCAATTGCATGTGTGATAAAACAAAGATCTTGAGCAATATCAAATCTGGCTACACCTGTGGCTGTGTTATCATATATACAGAAACAATCGGTCATTTGCACCAACTTGATCGATGGATTATGCAGCGATGGTATCTTTGTTGAGTTATAATTGCAAATTTGCTTTTATAAAATGCTGGATGAAAGGCCTATGAATTTGAATTATATCTTAAAATGTAATGCATGATGCTCGAATGCTTATGTATCCAATAACACCTTGAGAAATTATGTCTCATCAATACGTTTTTGCAGCATGGTTGTCAAATATATCTTGTAATGACCAAAAGCCACCAACCGCTAATCACCAATAAATTACGTCACATATTTACATGTGCTTATAAATAGTTGGTGAAAATTTGGCTCATTACATTTGCACCCCAACAGAAGAAGTGTTGGACAAACTGTCTTCGCTTTTTCAATATGATGCAAACAAGACTGGCATTACTGTGTTTTGTTTTTGGCACATTTTTGGTGGCTCATACCACAGGATACAGATACAGATCCTGCATTGTTGGAAGGTATCCTTATAGCCGTGATGTCGATCAACCTGTTTCTGTAAGTTAATTTTTTATTTGTGACTCACTCATCAAAGCTGCTTAATTTTTATCTCAACACATTCAGGGATGTATGCTTTTTATTGCTACGCTAAATCACATATTATGATTGCTGATAACATAACGGGATAGATATATAATTAATTTCCGGGATTTCAAGAAAAAATCGCTTTTTTACAATTATTCCATGGGCTAAAAGAGTTTTTGGTGAAATTCTGAGAATAATTTTCACGATTCATTTCAGATGAATGCAGATGACTCTGACGATTCAATCGAAAATGGTAATAATTATAGTTTCATTGTTGCCATTATATTTCATGTTTCAAATATTTCTCAAGATTTTTACTAATTATATTTAAATATTTTGCTGTTTTGGATGGCATTTTCACCCTTTTCAAGATACCCCTCTCTGGTTAAACTTTATTTAAAGTGAGACACCTTTTAACTGTATAACTTAAGGGCTCTCTTGCATTATAAGCAGGCATCTTCAAGGCGTGTTATTTATTTATTACCCTAAATTGTTTTCTTACATTGTTAAATCTAGAGCCATACTACAAGCCACATCCGTACAAGGCATACAAAGTCAGACTGCAAGTTCTTCAAAGGTAATCCTATTTATATTCATGCTTTCTATTGATTTAATACTAATATTTTAAGTTCTATTTCATGATATTTTGCAACTTTTTCCTTTTATTTTGATAGTATATGATGCTTGAGAAAAATCTGCTGTTTTCCGACCATTTTTTGTTATACGTTTTGTAAATTTTTTTGCAGTTTTTGCTTATCAATCTCGTTCGTTTTTAAGTTGTCAGAAAAATATCCGTCAAAACAGTTCGCCCACAGTTAGGTTGATTACAATGGAAATTTAATTGCAAAATCAGATTTTGGAACAGTAGAAAAATTTTTCTTTTTTTTATTCAGATGCGGATATCATCTTTGCAACAGTTATGCTGCACAGATTACATTGATATCTTCTTATGGGAGACAGGTGAGTCGCTGATTTCAAATTTTATGTTGTGAATGAGACGATAAAGCTGCATTTGGAAAAGCATCATGAATATCAGTGTCAGTCTATTTATCGATTAAAGTAGGCCATGGACCTTGCAACCATGAACTGTGCGACAAATTTCGCAATAGCCGTACAATAAAAGCAATTACAATGAAAATTAAAGCTGTATAGTGATTACGAACCCGTCGAAACTCATTATTGTTGAAGATTAACTATGCAAAACGTAGCATTGCGTAATAACTACGATGTTACGATGTTATTTCAATTTACTTGCCTTTCAGCGCTGTTATTTTGGCAAGCGATCAAAGCGATACATGACGATATTGTGCAGGGCGCATGGATACCCACGTAAAGTTGTCATTAGTTGGTTGTACAATGGGAAACCAAAGCGACTAATGATAACAAACATCCGACCATATAAAATCATTCGTGCCATTAAACCAAAGTAAGCTTTCACTATTCGCTAGCTTTGAACGAATTCCCTACTACCATCAGGAATCTCTCTAACTTGCAAAAATTCAAAAAATACCTGAAAATACATTTGAGGAGCTGAATTCAATTCACACACGACTCCCTGAAAGATCAGCCCAGCCCAATGTATTTTTAATTACTTATCTATTCTGCCTGTATATTTTAAGTTTTAGTTGATGGGATTTTTCGTGTATAAACAATGTAAAATGATGAATAATGATAAATGATAATAATGATAATAATAATACGAATACCATGTTTTTATGATGTATAACAAGCAGGACCATCGAGAAGGGGGTAGGCGGGGTTGGAGGGCCCGTTTTATTTAATTAAAACTTGATTGTACACTGGGACCCGGTGCAATGAAATACCCCGGGGCCCGAACTGGCACTCGACGGCCCTGATAACAAGGCAAGTAAATCTTTATCAGTTCTGCAAACACAATACTTAATTTCATCCTGCATTTTAATTTTCTTTTCACAGATCAAAGTCTGTCGTCATTGATTACAAACATTTGAAGTACTGCCATCGTAAACCGTACATTAAAGTGAGAAAAACCATTTTGATAACCGATCAAATTCAAGGAGTTAAATGCCCAACTGGAAGAATCCGATTTCCTGTCGGATCTGTTCAAAGCTTCAAAGTGAGGTAAAAAGTCTCAAAGTTGTTTGATCTTATGATAATTTAAAAAAAATGCTCTATCCTATCAAAATATCAAATCGACTCTTCGCTTTTATCTATTCAATATAGGGCTTACAGTTTTTTCTATTTATGTCAAATAGGACTTTGGACGGCAGATTAAACAACAAAAAGAACATTTTCCTTGGTGCTGCTGGCGAAAATCTAATCCGTTTAGCTCCAGATGCTTACTTGGATGGAATTTCAATTCCAACTGGTGCTTGCACTCCTGAACAACTTGATCTTGGCACATGTCCATTCCCGGATGAATTCAGCGGACTTGGATCAAATCTGCCAAATGCAAGAGTGATTAGCAATGTTTTATTACGTCAGGTGATTATATAATTGATTCATTGATTGCACAGTTGATTCCTTTTTTTAATGATCGAGTGATTATTAAATTGATTTATATAAATTCAATTTTTTTATAGTAATTCAGTGATTGATCGATGGATAAGCTGACCAGATAATTAAATGATTGATTGACTCCTTGCTTGGCTAATTTTAGTTGTTGGGTATTTAGCCAACGTATTGATTGCCTGATTGATTAATTGATTCATTTGATGCATTGATTTATCCACATTGATTAATGATTCCTTATCTACATCCACTTGTTATTATGTTTTCCTATCAAAAGGAACTAGGATCTTTTACATGCATCAAATAATAAAATAATCAAATACCATATTTATGCAGGTAAACCTGTTCAGCAAAATGAATTTGCTGCTACCATTGAGTTTGTCACGTTTCAATCAATTTTTATTACTTTAGAACAAAGCGATACCAAGTAAAAGAGGATTGGGTGATTTGGTTACATATTGGGGCCAGGTAAAAACTCTTTCCTTTGTGACAATGATTGTGATTTTATTCAAAAATTATAAAAAAATGTCTATTAAAATTCCATTTCTATTTTGTTATTTATATTGCTTTTTGTTTTTTCATAGTTTATTGACCATGATATAAGTTTGACTGAGGAATTGCCAGAGGATTTTGAAGGAGAGAAGACCGATGTGGAATTACCGATTGCCGTTCCAAAGGTAGAAATTCAATCAAATGTATCATGTTTTGTGTTTTTTAGAAATACTGTTCTTTTGAACCGCCTTCACCATCAACTATAATGTACCTAAAGTGATATCAAATCAACCAAAGCCATTGCTGTCATCAGGACTGTCGTTGTGGGGTGGTAGGGAGGAGGGTGCCACAACTCCCTGAAAAAGGCTATGTCGGCAAATCTTAGGCTGTAAGCTGTTGTTGTCGGTAAATTTTTACAGTTCTGTTATTCTGCTCATTTAGAATTACTTAGGTTTGCCTACTTTGCAAATTTCAAGCAAAATTGCAATCTGTGAACAAAACTATCTATGGGTTTGGTACCAGATCCGGAAATTATGCCACGTCAACCTTATCTTACCCCCCTCCTAATGACATTGGGTCGCAACGGCCCTGGCTGTCATGTCCATTGATCAAAATTTCTTTCTTGAGATCTGTTGACAATGCCAAGCTATGATGTAGCAAATGCTACAAATCTAATATATATATATATATACTTATCAATAATAATTCAGATTTGTTTATTTCTAGGGTGATGTTATCTTTGATCCAGATAAAACAGGATTAGCTGTTATTCCTCTAAGAAGATTTAATTTCGATTTGTAAGTCATCTATACTTGATCTTTATATTTATTAATCTTGCTTTAGATGCATTCTTGTAAGTGTTTCCTCTCAATGCTGAGCTGACTGCACAATCAATCGGCTTCTAATCATTATAATCTTTCTTGATCGGTCACAATCCAAATTTATCCATCTTGATTTAAAATGAAATGCCTTAAGATCTGATTTCGCCCGATGTAAATCAACGTTTTGTCAGCTTTTTCAACTTGACAGCTGACTGATGTGTCCTCACAGCTTTGCCATCCTTCGTGGCAGATTGCTCATTTTCTGCTCAAACTTTCTGTACTTGTGTTAACTTGCCTTAAATTTGATAAATTTGAATAAATTTTTTTTGGTAGATGTACGGGAAATGCCATTTGTAAATGTCCGCGAAGTCACATAACAGTTTTATCTTCATTTATTGATGCCAACACTGTTTATGGAACCGATGAAAAAGTATCCAAGGCTCTCAGAACACTTGTTGATGGAAAACTTATTGAGGATAATGGCTTCTTGCCTGTAAGATTAAATTTTTCATATTCTTTTATATTTATTTTCTACGCATTTTCTCGATATGCTATGGTAATATTTTATTTATTTTCTCTCTTCTTATTCTCGCACTCTTTGTTAAGTAAGACTGTCTTTTACAAATACTTTCTTTTGCTTTTGTAGAAACCATGCGCATATCACATGCTCTCTTCGTTTCTTTTCTAGTTAAATACACTTGGATTGCCCAATCAGAACCCATTGATGCGCGATCCCACAATGCTTCGTGTCGCTGGTGATGTGAGGTCCAATACTGCCCCAACATTATTTACATATCACACTCTGTTCTTGCGTGAACATAACAGACAAGCGAGAATATTCGGGAAAAAGTTCCCAAAGGCAAGTGACGTCATTTCATATCATTCCTTTGCTGTTTTATTTATTTTTAGATGTTCAACGATTTGATTAAATAAAAACGATTTGAATAGGCAGTCATCGCTTCATCACATCACATCACAAAATGAAGAGCAGAATATCCCCCCCCCCGCCAAAACTTTCTTCGCAAAAGATGAAGTGGGAAATGTTATCTTTGCAGGGCATTGTATAACACCCAGCTGGCAGATTTAATGGGCAAGAAGCAAGCGCCACATTGGAGCCACCTAAGGGGGGGGGGGGACCATCGTCACATGCATTTATGTTAATTCTTTTCCTTGTTGTATTAAATTTCATTAGATACTCGACACTGATACCTCTTGAATTAGTAGGAAAACCCGCAATTGATTAACACCAACCCCAAGATTAAACATGGAGTGACCCCCGGCTGAATATTTTTCAGGCGGATGATGAGACGATCTTTCAACTTGCAAGAGGAAGAGTGATTGCTGAAGTACAGGCAATTGTTTTTAATGAATATTTACCATCATTGCTTGGAGGTAAGGCGCTAATTCCAAAATACAAAGGCTACAATCCAAAGGTCGATCCTTCAGTTGCAACGGAATTCTCTACGGCGGCATTCAGGTAAGAAAAATGCAGTGAAGTAATTATGCAGTAAGAAAATTATGCAGTAAGGTAATTATGCAGTGAGGTAATTATGCAGTGAGGTAATTATGCAGTGAGGTAATTATGCTGCGAGGTAGCGAGGTAACCATGCAGCGAGGTAATTATGCAGTGAGGTAATTATGCAGTAAGGTATATGCAGTGAGGTTATTACTCAGTGAGGTAATTATGCAGTGAGGTAATTATGCAGTAATGTAATTATGCAGTGAGGTAATTATGCAGTGAGGTAATTATGCAGTGAGATAATTATGTAGTAGAGGCCTAGCCTAGCAAAGATGTTGTACATTGTTATGACAAGCATGTATGAGCCTAATTTGCTTAGTTTAGTCTCTATCTGGGTTCATATTCTATGAAAATTGGTAAAATAGTTGCTTTTTAAGTGTTGAAATGATCAAGATGCTTTATACTACTAATTTTTTTCTATTATACAATCTTCCTAAAAAATCATGTGGATCTTTATGTGAGAGATTGTATTATAATAAAAGTGAAAATTGACATTTCAAGCAAGTGTTTTATTTATAATCTTTGACAACTGATTCTTTTTCAGGATTGGGCATACCCAGTTGAGTCAGTTCGTTGTTCGACTCGATGAGAAAGGAAAGGTAATCAAGTTTGGAAATCTTTTGCTTCGTGAAGGGTTTTTCAGACCAGAACGTATAACAGAAGAAGGAGGCTTAGATCCAATTTTACGAGGTGCAATCAAAAATCCAGCTCAAGATATTGATACAAACATCATCGATGAAATACGAAACTTTCTTTTTGTTACAAATGTGTCTAGCCTCGATCTGGCTTCAATCAATATTCAAAGAGGAAGGGATCTTGGGATACCTGATCTGAATACCGTCAGAAAAGCTCTCGGTTTGAAAAGTAAGTGACGTCATTGTTTTATACTTAGGTCGGTGATGGTTGATTAAATGATCAACTGGTTGATTGATTGATGGAATGATTGGTGGGACGATCGATCATTTACTTAGTTGATTATTTGATCGTAGCTTCAACGATTAATCATTGATTCATTGCTTGATTGTTTCTGATTGGTTGATTCGTTTGTTTTGTTGTTTTACCGAATTTTACATGATTTACTGACTGATTGATTCTTGTATAGTTCTTTGATCAGTTGAATCACTGATTGATTAAATGAAAGAATCAATGATTATATGGCTTTTTTAAGTGATTGCTTGATTAACTGATTGCTTTATTAACTGATTGCTTTATCAACTGATTGCTTGATTAAGTGATTGCTTGATTAAGTGATAGCTTGATTAACTGTTTAATCGATTGACTGACCAACTGTTGGTTTGTTTGATTTTCTTGTTGGTTCGCTGATTCTGGTTTTTTCGTCGTAGAATTCAAATCATTTAATGAATTAACAAGCGATAGAAAAGTAGCAGCAACATTGAGACTGTTGTATAAAGACATAAACAAAGTCGATTTGTGGGTTGGGGGAATTGCAGAAGATGCGGAAGCAGGATCAGAATTAGGAGAAACATTTAGAACGATAATTGTTGATCAATTTGTAAGAGTACGAGATGGAGATCGTTTTTGGTACAAAAACATCTTATCAGAAAAGGTATGTGAGAAGAGAAATAATTTGATAAGCTCAATATTAATTGTAACAAGTTATTCTGCTCAGAGTTTGTTTTCAAACCTTGTTTTCAAAGAACCAAAGTCAGTTTGTTTTTTTGGTGACGTTTCTGCTTCGGATCATGAAAAAAAGTTTTTCTAGAAGCTCAGAATTTCTGCAAAAAGGGCACTGCACACGTAGAATTATATGATTTAGAAGGCTTGATTTTTATTAGGTATCCCTGTAAATTAATACCTTCTTAGTTAATACCTTCTTTAAAATACTTCATTTTTAATCTTCTTTGATATCCTGTTCATAGCAAATTTTGATTTCAGGAAATCAAGGAAGTTGAAGCAACAACATTGAGTGAGATTATCAGACTAAACACTGGTGTTGTTGACCCACCTGCCAATGTCTTCTTTTCGAGTGAGCTTTGTAAAGACGTCAAGGACTTTCAGTGTGTTAGACGCAAACTTCCTTACATAAAATATCACTGATTATGTGATTCATGTTATTGTTATTTTTGTTATCTAAACAGTAAGTTTTTGGTACCCTATTTATCATGACGTTTCAAAAATTCAAAACTTTGCTGATATTCTTTCAAATTCGTCTTCAACCTGGGGCTGACCAGTTGCAACCAATCCTTGAACGTATCTGGATAGGCCTTGCTTCTACATGACACATAAAATATATTTTAGTAATCCGAAAGTAAACTTCTTTTCTTTTTTGCTTCAATATTTGAAAGCTCCTTTCCTTTTTGTAAAATCAGATATAACATGATTGATCAGGAATCATGTAATCAGGAACCATTGTGTGGATTGCATATTAAAATTATAATTTTGATGGGATGAAAAAAGTTATAATTTTGCCACGTATTTCGAAAATCTCGCCCCTAAGCCCCTTTAAGTGTTAAATTTACCCGTAATAAGCATTCAGCTAGTAATACGTTGCCTTGCATATGGCGCTCGTCTGGCGTATACCTTTGTACAGCGGACGAATTGTTCATTTCCTGGTATTTGAAACTTACAACATTACAGATTGAGATTTACGCTTGGAAACCATTGTAAAGCCGGAAGCAACGTCACATTGTGGATGAAAACGTCCTAACGTGTCCGGATGATATTTGATGATATTTGAAGAATCATATTTCCCAGCAACCTCTTTTTCCATGGTGATTTGCTCTGTTCTTCTTTAAAGCTACTATTTCACAAAAAACCCCACCCATTTAATGATCGTCGAGCATGATGCAACAATTATTTCAGCTGTATTTTACCACCCTGATCAATATTATAATCTTAATGCAAGGATGATCTTCTTGTTGAAACAAAGCATTTTAATTTCGTAAAAAATTATTGTGTCCTTTCAAGGACTCGTGTTTCATTCGAGTGCAAGGGAAAACCCAAAATAAAGGGCAAAATAAGGGTAAAGAAATGGCAAAATTAAAAAATCAAAGCTTATTCAACGGCAGGGAAATTCGCCACACCAAAACCATTCAATAATATATCAAAATAATCCAAAATAACTGAGATATTTTGCCGTCACATTTTTCACTTCCTCCCCCCATTGTTTTTCAACATTTGATTGAGTTGAATTGAAAGCAAGGCCTCGGTCACATGATGCAGATAATTTGCTATGATTGGTTGATTAGCAGAAGCCTATGCGACTGTTTTTGTGAGGTAACCAAGTTGCTGCGGAGAAAAAGGAGTAGACATTATTAAATGAAATTATATATAAAATAATCACCGATAACAGCATTTTAATTATCAGGAATCATAATCAAAATATTACTGGATCATTTTCTTATATTTTTGCTACATTTTCAGTCCATTAGAGAGGTAAGCGTTGATATTTTGTGCTTGTATACTCGAGGGTTTCTAACGCTGAGATTTTTGGCCTAAAAATTTACAAATCTCAACCCAGGAATGAAATCTGTCACAGACTATTGCAATTCATCTTATTCATTTATCCGGGTTAGGTTGTAAGGAAAATTCTTCTAAATTTTTCGTTTAACTTGTTGTACATTCATCTACAATATTTGATCATTTAATGGATTCAACTGCACATGAGAGTTAAAAAAACCAGCTTCCTGCAGGTAATCATTAGGTCTCTAGTTTTCTCCAGATTTCCCTCGATTTTCAATTATCTATTACCAAAATGCCACCTTCATAAAAGCGAAATTAACTAGCCCAGGGCATTAGACTTGTAATATATCAGGAAAGCAATAGCAGAGTAAAGTTAATGGAAAATAATTGCTATAAAAATGGCCAGGTTACTCTATTAGTTACTGTATCTCACTTATTGTACGTTTTACGAGTAAGGGGGCATTAAAGCCGATCTTTTATCTCATAATGCCGTTAAAACCAGTTTTAGGTTACAAGCAATTTTGTAAATCTGATAAACTTCATGCAGAATTTGCAAACACAGTTGATCATTGACACTTTTTTCTCCCTCAAAAGACATTGAATGTAATACTTGAAAATAAATGTCACTGAATCTGTTATATGAAGATAGAATTGTGCATTTATAAACTAGTTGAAAATAATGCAGGTTTAGGATGCCAGTTCTCAGTTATTGGAAGATAATTTAATCATGCAGGTATAAAAATAAAAGGTCAGTGACTTGCAGTACCTGTTTGAATGGAAACTATTCATGATTAGAATACCTGTCAACAAAAGACTCAATGAATTGAAGCTGAAGTACAAATGTAGTAAAATGAAGACTGTTATGCCATTTGTAGGCATTTATGAAAAGCAATGAAGTTTCTAGTGATAATGATATTTTAAATCTAAGAATCTAAATCATTCTGCAAAACCAAGAATGAATTTTTTAGTTTATTTGAGGCTGAGAAATTGTTTAACAGTGTAATAGAATTTTTTCAAGATTGGGAAAGAAAGAAGTCTAATGAGCATTGAGTTTAAAAAGAAATGAATTGGTTAAAAACCAATTTCCTAGCCACCACATGTAAGTCTTGAACCATAAATAAGAAGAGTCAATGATTGTCAAATAACTATATTAAGTGAAATAACTACTGTTAATTTTTTCCCATCATGCTAATTTGCATTTTGAAAAAATAATGAAAATTATATTAGTTAATTTTTGATACTTGAACTGCTTTTATTTACTATATTTCTTATAACTATCAAAGAAGTAATGATTTATTTGAATTTTTATTGATCAATTCAAGGCATGAACATGAAGAATGAATGAAAAGAATAGAATTGAACAAAAAGATGGAATTTGGTTGAGGAAAAACAAAGAAAAGTTTTTGGATGTTAATGCAAAATATTTTTAGAAAACAGTGGAGAAGTTTGTTGTTAAAAATGCAATATTGTGTCTTTACTAATGGAAGCAAATGCATCAATGAATCCAGTAAGTTTATTTTACTTCTTCTTTATATTTATTGTCTGTAATGGCTAGCTAATGTTGACATTTCAGATATAATTTCACCAACCTAAATTCTAACCCTGGGTTCTGGTCTTCATCTAGTCTATCTTTTCTGAGAAAGTGTGACACTGGGTCAGTCTGAAACCAGCTTTCCAAAATAACCACTGGCTGATTTTTTTACTACTTATCATCAACTCCCCCATCTTCCTCCTCTCAATGCTACCCTTAAAAAGGCTGTCCTGCTTAAACCAAAGATGAGATCTAATCTCTAAACCTCGGCAAGGGTCGTTAAAAATCCCTTCTGCTAATCTCTGAAACATATCTCTTCTATTATGCCTTGAGTAGTTAGTTAAGGTGACTTTTTTTCTAATTTCACCTGCTCAAATTGCAGCTCAATAGTTTTCTATTCATCTCAGTATATCTTGAAATAGGGCATCCTTTTTGAAATCAAATAAAAATATAATTCTTGGTTTATAAATAGCTTTTGTTAACTGTACATTGAAAACTTTTTGTATAAATATTTAAAATGATTTGAACAGAACATCAAGACTTTTCAATCAATGCATTTAGTTAGATTTTAAAGCATTATGATTAAGTTTTACAACATTGGGGGAGGGTTATTTTGTAGATTTTGCAAAAATATATACATTTAGCTACTGTCCTGTCAGGTTTTTAGATTTTTATGAGGTTCACAAGTCCTTCAGTTTCTTTCCAATGATTTAGATAGGTTTTCAACTATGATGCGCCAAAATTGTTGGGTTGATGCTGCCCTTAAAGTGGTTTAGAAGTAAAACTGCAAGATAGGAAATACCAGAAACTTTGAGGTTGAGAAAAGAAAAGTGAAAATGACAACTTTATCTGTTCTAGAATTCTATGTTCTAGAAGATCTAATTTTGTTTTCTTCGATACTTTTGAAAATTCTGCCATAAGGATCGTCTTCAGCATGATGAAATATGACGATGCTGGTGTCAAAAAGGTTTCTAAATGATTAGATTATTGTGGAATGCTTCATGCAGTATAATCTCTTATTTCCTAAGTTCAAATTTTATAATTGAATTAATGGTAAGCAGGCACAAACTAAATCCACACTAAATGCTAAATCCTGCGTCTTTTTCAACTAATTTCTTTATGTTTTAATTATTTATGTTATATACAAAACATTTTTATGGTTAATTATAATCCTTTTAATCCATTCTGGCATCTGTGTGTCTCTCATAAATCATCAAAATCAACCTTGTTTTCAACTGGGTGTGGTAATTCAACATACCTAAATCAAATTCAACCATTTTGTCTCTTGCGTCCCTCTTAGTTCATTAGGCCCATGTGAGTCATCTAACCATTAAAGATATGCTTGTCCCTTTTCATTGCCTATTTCTTATGTTACGCTTGTTTCAAAGGATTCCACAGTAAAAAATTAATGGTCAGTGTTTTGCACTGGCCCGCATATGTTGTTTCTATTCAATTGAAATGTGATGTCGTTGAGACATAAAAACTCCTGGTTGAAGGAGCTCAATTCTCAGGTAGATATTCATTTTAATAGCACTGTATAGTTGCATTTTAAGACTTAATAAGCTTTAGAATGATTATGGACATATCAGCTATGCAAAAACGGTTGTCTAAAACCATATGAGAGATAAAATGTAGATAAAGCATTACATGAACGCTGTTTTGTATAGGAGCCAGTTCGAGTAAGTATGATTGATTTATTGATAAATAAAATGATATGGAAAGAATTGCGTCAAACATGTGTTGCTTATAATTGAATATTCCTGTCTAAGTATCATAATCATAGAATTAAAAGATGTACACTGGCGGACACTAAAGTTTTACGGCGGTTCTAGAACACTCAAGATGAATAGACAATAATATGGGTGACGTTGGTTAGATTGGAGGGCGTGTAAAATTTCAGGGGTTTTTGAAAATAGATATGGTAGAAGAGTCACAGCGGATAAATTATCATAACATAAATAGGAACTGAAAAAGGTCTGAGCTAGTCATAAGGTCAGGACAGAATTCAAAACTGTATTATAATGCTTCATCTGTCGAGATATCTAGCCACAGTATCTACACCATCAACCCGACATACCAATTGCTCATATTTCTCATCCTTTTTAAACCTCCAATAATCCCTTTCCAGATATAAGAATCCAATATACGTAGTCGTAATGTTGCATAAAGAAATTCTAGGAAGGACTTTGCTTGTATGTGTTGAGGAGAAGGACAATGATTACTTTGTGATGTTTTGTATCAAATAGGACACTTTTATATTAAGGGCTTTCTTGTTTTGCTTTTTGTCTTCTAAACAAAACTACGATTTTCTTAAAGCTGGATTTCTTTTGCTATTATTCAGGATTAAATTGCTACCTAAAATAGACGGTCTGTATAAAATCGCACTTAGTCCTTTTATTAAACATAGTTACAACATGAAATCCTCCTATGATCACCATAATAAGCTTGGATAAGAAGGCATTCGTTAAAGATTCATAATAACGATCTTCAACGTAAATTCCTTACATATTTTATTACTCAAAATTCTCGGATTTAACAGCAAGTATTGGATCCGCCGTCTCCTTTTCTTTGTAAGGTTTTAGCCATGAAACGTGCTGCTACTGTCATAGTTATGTGATATACTATTGTCTTACTACGATAATATGTGGCGATGTTGCAATAACATGGTCGATTAAGGCCCTTGTGCTCAATTATTATGGTAATGTTTGGAGCTGAAAGTAAGACAAACCAACAGATGTGAGCGAATTCGTGTTAAACGATCGATGATAACATGTAAGATGTATTACTATCGAGTTAGTTATGTGAATCTGCGATTTATTTCGATTGTTTGTAACAATTTGCCAGTATTAGATCTTCGAACATATATTTAATGTCGAGAGAAAACTGAACAAAAATGGTTTGCACATGCTCAACGAAACGAAGGGAAATTCATCTCAATGGAATAGATGAAATGAAGATAGAACAAAGCGAGAGAATGATGAGAAGGATTATCATAAAGATGTGAAAAAATCGGATTGGAAGACAGGGATATGCAAGACAAAGGAATATAGAGGAACAAAATTTGCAATAGCTACAGTTGATTCCCCTACCAGCATTCGTGGCGTCTTTACAGTGAATTGAGGTAAAACCTAAGATGAAATAAAACCATGTTCTAACCAAGTTCCGTGTTTTGTTTCTGCTTAGGGTTCATCTGCTGCAGCACTGGCAGTAGTTCCAGTTTCAGAATCAGCATATTCAAAAATGAAGAAAATGATTTCATCACCACGTGGTAAAAGAAGAAGTAGCACTTCAAGTAAGTTTTCAGATTAACAAATCTAGCAGAAATACGAATGAATCGATGATTTCAGGCAGCATTCACAATTGTCTTAGTAAGAATGATATCATTATTTCTAGCCTGCAAAGTATTTTCATGTTGATAAACAATGAGTAAAGGCAGAAGCTTGTCAACGTTAGACAAACTAAGCATTCAGAGGGGGGAGTGGTTCTCTAACTAGTTCTAACTAATTTGCATTTTCCTTCTCAAGAATGTTTCTTTTGTGATTACATTAATCCTTTTATCGTACAAATATAGATGGTGTAAGTTTTGTTTACACCTGTTTGTTTGCATTGTAAAGTGATATTTTAAGCCCTTATTGTTTTGTGTTATTGCTCAAATAATTACTGAATCCGCTGTTGCTCTTCCATTAAACGTCGACTTTATTATGATATGGTTTCTTACGTTATGTTTTAGCGTTGTATTTAGGTTAGCTTAGGATTAGAGTTTGTTAGTATTGGATCATGGTTGGATTAGTGATAAGATTTGACTAAAATCCCCTCTTTCTTTACTTGCAAGGCGGTGCATTTGTTGCAAAGACATTCGGAGTTCCACTTGATGACCTGGTTGCGAAAGATAGCCATGAAAGTGGTGTGCCTAGCCTGTTACACAAAATGTGCCAATATATTCTTGATAACGGTAAGTGCTTGATAGCCTCTTTTGTTCCAGGTTAAGGGGAGTCTTACCCCTCAACCAGGGTCAAGGACAGAGTGGATCTAGTATAACAAGCAATGTTGTGTTATGTGCTTTAGCAATTCTATATCAATTATCCTCATAGCTCAAACTGTTTTTCTACCATCGATCAGTCACATATAAAACAGCCTCAATGATATTTATAGAATTATTTATCCTTCACGAATACCGTGGTCTAGAGTGGATCTAGAATGTTAACCCTTTCGCACCCGGATTTATTTTCATTAAACTGTCAAAACTCTTATAACTCTACGCTTTCCAGGGGGTAGCATAGTCAAACACCTTTAGTGAAAGCGTCAACTATTGTAGAAAACTACTATCATAACATTTCCAATATTGTTTACTTTACCCCCTGATAAATTATCTTTTACGTTGTTTGTCTTTGGGCCATATGGCCCGTCCAGGGGTGAGAGGGTTAAGTGCTCATCAAGTGGATGGAATATGTAGAAGCAATGCTTTGTTTTAGTGATTGTTGATTTAAGTTCATGATCAATAAAATTTTGATTTGTTTACTTTATATTCAGGGATTATCAGTGAAGGCATTTTTAGAGTGAATGGAAACATGAAGACAGTTGACAAACTGAAAACGCAGTTTGATAAAAGTTAGTTTATGTTTTTGTGTGAGCTCAACACTTCATTTATATCAACTGATCTTATCTTGGTTAAGAGAAGTGGTTAGTAGAAAGACATAGTAATTTTATTTTTTGTTTAACTGTCGTAAACTATTATGAACTATTACGAACTACTATGAACTACAGCCTCTTTGAGGATAAAGCCGCTTGGAAACTCAGAGTAACAGAGGACACGTCTTTTTAAATGTTATCTTTAAATGTCTTTTGGCGTTTAGACAATAATACGGTTAAACATAACTTAGACATGTCACCAGGTGTCTTTAAATGATGTTTTTTAATGCATTAACCAGAATTAAATGACATCGTTTAGATGGAGATGCGGATCTAGAAGAGGTAAATGACGTCATGGCTGTTGCAAGCTTATTGAAAATGTTCCTGGTAAGTTGTGAATTGTAGTATTTTAACTCCAAAGTAGTGTAATACCTTGATGCAAAATTTTTTACATTCCTTACTAAATAAACGTGAAGGTAGGAGAGATGGCTAAGTTGAATTTTGCTCACGAAATTTTGTTGTTCTCTTCCACAATAGATTAATACTTAGGCTGGAACATCAGCTTTAGAACATGGGTGATCGAAGATAAATGTCATTGGCTCAAATCCCATGCTGACAGTATTAATGAATCACTTTTTTATGTCAGTAATACCTTTGGAATTAGTGTTTGGCATTGACACAATTGAGACGCTGTGAAAAGAAAAATATTTGCATGGATGATTTACGTAGTTTTAATAAATTGTTTTTATTTGTATTTTTGCAGCGTGAATTGCCAGATTCTGTCATCCCATATGACATGCAGCCATCGTTTATTCAAGCTCATGGACGTATGTTTTGATTGATTGATTGATTGATTTATTGATTTATTGATTGATTCATTAATTGATTAATTGAATGACTGCTTGTTTGATTGAGTGATTGATTGTTATGGTTTTCATGCTTTTTATTTTGAACAAATGCATTGTTCAATCAACTATTTAGTTGAATAACAGGCGATTATATTTGATTTCAGTGAGAGAAAATAAAGAACAACATTTGTTAGTTTTAAGGTAAAACTTTCTCTGTTTTATCGAAGTTGAGCTGGATGAAATTAAGTTTTTTAGGCTTACACACTGACTAGATTAATAAGAAAAGACCCCAGATCTAAAGATTTGAAAAAAGGCAAAACAAACCTTCTAGCTATCTGTTTATTGTTGATTCCCACACGGTACATAAATGGCATACAAGGATTTGTATCACACCAAATCTAAAAATTGATTCAATGCAATCATTGCTGTCTATCAGTTTCGTTCTTCTATTATATATTTGCATGTAATAGTTTTGTTGATTATGAAATTTTGTTTGTGTTCTTTTTCAGGCATTTGATACAAAGAATGCCTCAGTCAAATTACGACCTACTTAAATATCTTATCAATTTTCTCAATCAAATCACGGATAGCTCAGGTAACTTTTGTAAGATATCTTTTCTCATCATTTGCAATGAAGTTATTTCAACAATCAAACATAGCTATTGATTACACTTGGGTAGTTTTTCATTCCTGTGTTTTGCTGGAGCATTGCAGTAATCTTGCAATGCCTAGATCAAGATTTTTATGAGTTTGATTCATCACGATACTAAATATCTTGAAATTCTAACTAACTGCAACTGGCATTAATGTAAGTGAGTCTTTACCAAGTCAAGAAATCATCTTCTGCTACTGTTTGAGCTGCGTACAAAACTTCATGTTTTATGAGATTGTGATAAAGTCATTTTATTGGTTTTTAAAAGTTTTTTAACAAATTTTTATTTTTAAGACAATTTTATTGAGTTTGAATTCTTCAAGCTCATCATTCAATTCTGTTTATTAAACTCTTCGATTCTAGTTACTTTTGCATTCATGTTTAACCTCACGAATGACATGCTTATCTTTTCTAAAGTATTTCGTTTGGTCTTGAAAAATCCATGCCATTCTAATGCAACTTTGTTTATTTAAATACTTATCCATTTTACACACATTGAATGTGGTAACGTTATTTTTTATTAAGAAGTCTTTGCAATACGTGACAATGCAATTTTGTGCTTGAAGAAGATGCATTCAAAACATCAAATTTTTTACTCACTATTAACAGAGTCATTTTGCAACCTTTTCAACTCCATTCATAAACATTTTGCTTCTTCAGATGCAAATAAAATGACTCCTGTTGCACTTGCAGTTGTTTTTGGGCCTAATATCTTCAGGTATGCATCAAAATTTGCCATAAATTATTTTAGATTTTCATTGATTATTAGCATTAATTATAAAAAATTATGATAAATCATCATAAATTATGATCACTGTTTGGGACCTCTGCAACATCATTTGTATTAGCTTAGTCTTTAGCCCTGAGAGTTTTCACTATGCATGAAAATTATCACGAGTCATCGTTTATCTCCTCGAAGACTTACGGCCTGGCATTTTCTTTTCTCAAATTTCAGCGGAGGAAGTTTTTTAAATCGGGTCAATATTTTATTAACTAGCTAAGTTTAACATCAAGATACATTTAAAGTGGCAGATATCTTTAGCTTCACTGGTGAAGAAGAGGGAGAATTCTAGTTAAACGAAACTGTTTGTTATTGACCCATTAGTATCAAGGGACATACAAGACAAGACGTCATACAACATTGATTCATTGTACAGGTTTTTTTTAAGCAAAAGCTGAGTTAATCAGCATTTTAACGTATTTCATATATGAAGAGTGGATGTTTTCAAACCTGTTTTTATTGTTTTTTCTATTCAAATATTTGACATAAAAGCAAGGTAAAATATAAACAGCAGGGCCATTTCGACCTTTGTTAAGCCTTTTTGATATATTTCAATTGTGAGCAAAGTTTGCAGGTTTTTTGTTCAATTTTCAAAGGGAAATGTTCAAAGGGAAATAAATAATCCGATTAGAGATGTGCCATTACACTAGCATAACATTTCGTATAACAAGTCATGAAGGCACAACATTATATTGCATATTATTGAGTTTATCAAGGTATATTGAATGAAGCTGTCGATTTGGAATATTTCCTCACATTAGTAGCTATTTATACTTGGAATTATTTGACATTTTGATCTGTTATGATCACGTGTTATGCTGTTATATGGATCTCAATATTGATGCTGTTTATTGCTTCATTTAATGAGTTTTGTGTTGGATAAAAACAAAGTATTGCTGCTGTTAATTGATTGGTTATTGTTGTTGTTGCGAGCTATGAGTGTCATTTACCTTCTGATCGATCAATGGAAGGAATTCCCATGAAACAGTTATTTTGATTGACTTGCCCAGTAATGGTAAAATCTTGTCATTCTCAGCGATGCTCTTAAAAGTGATTAAAGTTGATCGTTGAAGTGTGATTGGATTGTTTATTTACCTGTTATTACCGTTTATTGTTGTTCTTTAAAGCGATTAATCAATCGCAAAATCACTCGGAATGATCACTAGCTAAGAAACTGTTACGATCTGTTACCATTATTATTTTTAAGCATGACATGAAGACTTAAGTGTTTATTACAACTGATTTGATGAGCATTAAATAAATATTTTCACTTTCAAGTCGATAAATCTTTGGTAATATGCTTTTATTTTGCAGATGCAGTGAAACTTTGCAAGGTCTCCAGGAACAAGCCTGCGTTAATGCAATTACATGCAAGTTGATTGAGCAATATTCCTACCTATTCTCAGTACGTTTCCTATTCATATCAATAATCAGTACATAAGCCTGAATTTTACTCTATATTTCTACCTCTATGCTTCCAATTTATTTGAAATCCTATGATTACTAAATGATTTGATTTTTCAACACCGATTTCTAACAAACTCAATCTTTTCTCAGGTTGACAACCAAAAGTCAGAGGAAACGCCTCGAAGTAGCAGGTGATAAAATCGTTTTATTTTTACAACAATTTTTGCGTTTATTTGGTTTATTTAAAGGATTCATTTTATTTCTTCATTCTCAGCATTAAAAGCTTTTCAGCCATGCAGCTGCCTTTGCTTTAAACGGACAAAAACACCATTATAGTCGCTTAATTTGTTTAAATTGTATAAAATGTATTCTAAAGAATTTTGCTCCGTAACTTTTGCGCTTTAACGATGAATATTTCCCAAAGCTAACCGGTTCCATGTAAGATTATTTTAACATAAGGAAAAAAATAATTCATTTATTACTGCTTAATTTTATTTTGAAATTACTTTTCTTTACTGTACTGTTTTTCTACGTTTTTAGCGCTATTGGAGATTCCTCTCCGCGAAAAAAGGTATGGCTCCCAAATCTTCAATGTGCTTTCATCACTCTGTACTTATTATTTCAAATGTTTTCCTCATAAACGAGGAAAAGGCATAATACCCATAGATGTAGGCCTTTTAAGTAGGTAAACATTTGCTTCTTAAGGGATAAATCTGTTCCTGTTTATGGCGAATGGCAGACATGCAGCAACATAAAACGACTATTTTGTTTCATAAGTGCTCAATAATACGTTGGTACAAATAGAAAAAATGATCAAATCTTTCTTACTTTTAAGAAAACCAGTCCAAAATATCTACAGAAAAGTTTATCTTTAAAGATCTCTAATATTTTTTCATTAACTGTCGTCAATGATGTGATAAGCTCTGTTACTCTTAGCATTTTAATTTGTGAATCTTCTATTTTTCATATTTCTTTGTTTATTCTATCTTTATATATGTTGCTTCAATTTGTTCATAGCCTGCACGACCACCGCCTCCAAAGTTTCAACAAGGATTTGTTTCACCAAGAAAAATCTGTGAAGATGAGAATTCAAACATGGTTGGGGAAGAAAACAGCTCTGAAGTAGATGGTGGCAAAAAGTCAAGTGGAGATGCAAATAAATCTAAAAATGAAATAAAAAATCGCAGCTCTATGTTAGTTTCCTTGTAATTTTTTAGTCCTCTTACAGCATTGACCTCTAAATAAGCTGCGCATATAGGAATTGCAGGTTGCGATGGTTACTTTGCATAAGCGGATAGATGTAGCGATGATAGCTGTTTGTATGAATGGACATTTAACTTTAAAACTTCAACAATCCTGGGTTCGAATCATACGCCGGCCAATCAATGGCTCGGCCTTTTTTATTTTTCCAACCTGGTCATTCATTGCATTCTTCTTTTGTAATTGTTGGTTTGAAAGGAAGATGCGAAGATTATCATTTAGTTTTCATTTAGTTTCCCCATGAATTGGAATGAAATACATATTTTTCGAAAATTTTTTGGTAAGACATGTCCAATGAAATTGCCGATTGCTTTTTTCTTCCCTGCAACACCCCAGATTAACACTTCAATTCCGTTATAAGTATTCAAATCTGTTTCATTAAACGGGGGCTTATCATTTACCTTTAATTTTTAGGGTGATTTCCGTTCATGAACCAAGCCGCAGTAAATTATCTCCAAAATCGCTAAGAAACGGAATAGCTCCTGTCGATGCATCGCCGAGTCGAAAGCAGTAAGTAAACCTGACAATGTAGGGGTAGAATTTCGTTTATTTTTTGATGATTTACATGAAGTAAGGTTTTATAAGCAAGAGAAATCATGCAACAGCATGGAACAGTAACTTTAAAGACTAAAAACTAATGCAAGAAAATAAAGTTCAGTTGTTGTTGCTGTGGTAGATAACTTTCTTTGCCTCAAGCTCTTCTCGGAGTGTTCCCTTTGCATGAAGCTCCTCATCGGTCACCACATTTGATATTAAATCTTTCAATTTTGTTCAGAATTTTGGACAATACAATTCGCGATGCAGTCAACAAAACTTTGTTTGGTTCAAATTTCATCACTTCATCTTCGGAATCAGATACGCAGGTAACTTTCAAATTCTTTCCATTTTTAATTTTCATTCGTTTCATCCGCTTCTTTTTCTTGTAATTTTGACTTTTTTCGTTTATTCTTTCGCATTTCCTCTTTCCGTTTATATCTCTCCCTTTTCTTCACCTGGTTTTTAACATCTTTTTTCCCTTTAACTGCATTTATAGTCTTGTCAATTGCACCTTTCATATCTTTGATTTGTATGTCATATTCAGCTGTTTTTCATATTCAGCTGTTTTTCATATTCAGCTGTTTTTCATATTCAGCTGTTTCATCAATTAACTAACAATACTACTTTATCCTTTCCGCACTATATTCATACTTCGTATTTTTAGGCCACTGATGCTGCATATTTACCAGAAGATAGAACCAAAGGTTAATCATTTTCTTCATCATTCTAATACTTTCAAATCAGACAATGCATCCCATCTGTTATTTTCTTCAACTGATAACAGGCTGTGATTTGAAATCTTTTAAGTCGCTTTACTTTTGCTAAATAGAAACATTTTGTCAGGTTTAAGACGATCATGATTCTTGATGTTTTGATTACCAGGTGACGCGAGCCAGTCTCCCAACATAAGAGATATGCTTAAAAGATATACGGCTGGAAAATTATCAGAAACAGCTGACAAGAAGAGTTTAAATTCAAAACAAAAAGAAGCAAAGGGAAATGACGTCAATTGGGATGACCAATCATCAATTGATCAAACAACACTTGATCATATGAAAGATCATTGGACTGGAACGCTAACTAGTGTAAGTTCTGATTGTTTTTGCTCTTTGCAAAGGTCGGAAAGAGGTCTGGGCTTTATGGCTGACGTCATTATATGCGAAAGGACTGTATAATGAACCACATATGGACACACAAATGGATAAATTAACATTTGATGCCAATATCTTGTCAGCATGCTATTAGGGTACAATGTATGGTAAAATTAAACCAGTCGTATGCATGTACCATCTGATTTAAGGCCAATTCAAACCATTATAGTAATGATTCAAGTGCCTTTTATCTACGCTAAATCTATTGATTTTGTACCTGGAATTAAAAATGTTATTGCCTTCCAGCTGACTTCAAATCGAATACCCCCTCCGCGGCGAAGGAGAGGTCAACGACCTGAAAGAAAAACACAATCTGAAAATATTGATGAACTATTAAAGCAAAGATCGAATGAGTTAATGATAAATGATATAAACAAGCAAAAGACAATGGCAAAGGCAGAAAACCCGCTTCTAGTACGAGTCAAAAATGAAAGAATGATAAAATCACTTGATGATCTTGACAGTGTTGATGATATTGAATCCCCTGGTGGCCAGCAAATTCCCCCAAAATTGCCCCCAACATCACCAACACCAAAAACGAATGGAGAAAGTGGAGTTAGTAAGGTAAATTAATTGATTTGTTTTAAACGGTAGTCTGTTGGTACCAGCTGATAACTGAATGTGTTGCAGTGTCAACTTAATTGTGGCATTTTTTATTTGTGGTTGCACTGGAGGTTTACTCAACACATAAAATTATTTTTGAATTAATTAGAGTGATGCTTTATTCCCATCAGCTTTTCAAAGATATTCCTTTGCTAAGATTCTATAAATGATTAATTTTCTTTCCAAGGAGACATTTGTTGTGATATTTTAGGCCCTATCATGGCAAATGGATGTTTAACTAAAAAATAATCCAATTGCTATCCATATCAGAGAGCAATTTATGACTCTATCTTCGCAATCATCCATAATGACTCACCATTCTAAACAATTCTCGACGTGGAGTTATTCCTGTCTGTTTTAATCAGTTATACATTGGTCTTTGTAATACCGGAAGTGATTTCTATATCAACAGGAAAATGGCGATAGACCAGTTGTTCCTCCGCTTGATTTATTTAGAGTGCAACAATTGGATGATGAAGGTATGTTTATGAGGCCATTCTCGCGCCTTTTTCTCTTTGGGCCATTCTCACACCCTTTTTCTGTACGCACTTTCTCCTTCATCATTCCATGAACGTCAATTGCGATAAGATTTGTACTTCAGTTTAAAAAGCATTGTAAACTTCTTTCCCATCTATTTGTCACTTTCATCGTAAATTGGTCAATGCTTTTTGCTTGTAGATTCGATGACAAGAATTTCTCCAAAGGCACGATTTTCAAAGTATGTTATAATTTTACATTTATCAAAAACAATTTTTATGACGGCTGAAATCAGTGGCAGATGCCTTTCCGACCTGTCTATAATTTTCCCTTTATGTTCTCTCACTATCCTGCATTCGTAATCATGTTTTGTTTTCTCGCAGAAGTGTAAACAATGTAAACAACAAATTCAAATGTTCTAATTTATTTAATATTTTGTTTTGCAGCATTCTTTCAGATGGTCCGATTCTCTCACCAAGAAATTTCCAAAGTGATGACCAAACTGGGAGTCATGATGAGCATAAGCAACGAATATTTCTTGAAAAAAGGTATTTATTACTTTTGCAAAAATCAGAAATCCAAAATCTAGGCCAAATTCGTTCTTCGATTTTTGATCGTATTTGACAAAATCAAATAATGGAGATTTTGATTTTTGCAGGCAAGATACAGTTCCGGTCCTTGATATGTCAGCAAAAGATTTAAAGAAAAGAATTGATTGTAAGTCTGAAAAGAAATGATTTGCCGTGTCATTGTTTTTGCTTTTATTAAATTAGCTTTGTTACCTACGAGTACCCCTGAAAATGTTGGTCTCTAATTCATTTAGAGGCATGAGAAATTTTAAACCCTTTGAAGTTTGCTTGTGATGAAAGTTTGCCACTGGTATCTGTCTCACGTAATTTCAACACTAGCCGAACAAAATACGGCATGTCAATCCATTTTGAGGTTTCAAGACAAAATGAGATTCTCAAGAGGGAAGAGAACGTCAGCTGATGGTCTGTTGAAGCGAAAGATTTGCATTTTTGCATAATTAATCCTGATCACAAAGCGTGACTTGATCTCAACCGGCGTCAAACTTCAAAACGCATAAATTAATAAACAATGAGTTGATATTCTAACACTAATTATAAACTTTAAATTCATTTTCATCATTTTCATATAAAAAATGCTTGCCTGAAATTCAATGTACGTTTTGTTATTTTCTAGCACTTAAAAAAATCATTGCCAATTTTGAAAGCTCTTTCGAAGCCCAGCACCAACGTCCGGTATTGTTATATTTTTAATTTGTTTATTTTGACCTTTTTCAATTATTTATTAATTTGAAACTATCTTCAATGGATATCATAAATCTACCCAAGATATAAGGGCGAGATTGGGAAGGGAAAACATAATACAGATAATTGTAAGTAAGAGAAGGTTAGAAAAACAATTATCAGAAATGAAATGTTAAGTAACAAAGGGTTGCAGCAATGGTTCATTGATATATTATTTTAATTTCATTTAGTATTTTTATATGATTTTATATATTATTTTATTTTAACTCTTAAACTTGTCAGTATTGGCTAGAAGTTTGAAGATCTTCATTTTTCTAGCCAAAACCATCTGAAAAATCGCAAGTGAATAAATACGTGGCCGAGTTGGGGAGAGCGAAAAAACAACTTAGAGGTAAACCTTGTTTCTTTGTCGAGTTCAGAAACCACAGATTATTTTCAGAATCAATTTGAGAGGCAAAATACAATTGTATTCGCATTCGTATTCGCATTCGTATTCGCATTCGTATTTGTATTTGTATGATATTCTGTCAATATTGAATCATTGTCTTGTAATCATTTTAATCATCATCATCATTCGCAATCATTATGACAATTGAATTATTCTTTTGCAGAGCTGCTCAGTTCAATGAAAGGTGGGTACTTAAAAGTCTGTAATAAGATCTCATATGTTATCAATCAAAATGTTATTTACCCAAATTATTGCAAGCAAATCGTCTTTATTTGTTGATAGTGAATGGGTTTCTATCCTCATCCAATAATCAAGTTTCTTTGTTGTGTCATTTTTAATCTTATTTGTCATTTTCTAGAAAATCCTGATCAATCAAGTCAAGAAGTTGGATTTTCACCAAATCAACGAGGTCAATACATGTTTCATTTCTCTCTATGCTTGCTCAAAATGTTTTTAAAATCGTTGAATTCTGATTACGTTATTGCAAATCATGACAAACTGCTATTCAATTTCCACAAATATTTGAAAGAGATTAGGAGTAATATTTTTGTTGTTACGAAAAACACCACAAAAGGGTAATAATTGATTCATCTTGGCCACTTCTACGATAAACAACAGTTCTTGATTTTGTTTATTTATAGAGCTCAGAGAGATTCTTTAAGTATTTGAAATGCTCTCAATAAATCAGGTATACGTTAGTGAGGAAACTCAGAGTAGTCCAAGCCTTTTATTTGTTTTCATTGAATATGAATTTTTTGGAATCAATGAGATGAACTCAAAACCTGAAATATGAGATATAATCATTTTTATCAGTGCTTTGAAACCGTCTGTAAAACTGTCCATTGTATTTTCAGATGTGAAAATGAGAGGTAAAGAAGCAACGAAGGAGGAAACATTGAATACATTGTTAAAGAGATTGAATGAGAAAAGAAGTTCATCTGGGAGACCCGAAGAATTAGAGGTTCGTTGCATTCGATCACTATTATTTTAATATTTAACGAGAAATTACTTTTCCTTTTTCAAGATCAGCAGAACAGGGTTAAGGATCAGAGTCACATGAATATGAAGTTTGAATTTTTCAGCCGAGAAAATAGTCATTCAGTGCATTTTAAAGATTAACTAACTTTACATCCCATATGAAAAACCCATTCTATCAAATGTTATTTTTACCTATTCTTAAACAGAATTTTATGAGTTTGTTTTGTTTTTTAGGTGATGTCACCTGATCAATTAAAAGATGAAAAATTAGCCGTTCAAAAAGCATTATTACAATATGAAAATCTCCACGGAAGACCGGTAAGAATAATTCAGCTATTATGATGTCACATATGATTTGATTGCCTGAAGTGCCTGCAGCACCCATCGGATCCGCAAAGGGCCTAGCAGGTTTCTCTTTCTTTGCCTTTGACGAAAGGCTTAGTTTAAGTAAACCATTAAGCTGAAATTTTTCAAACCAAATAACATTTTCAAATAATTTTCATAGCTATATCATATTCATGTTTATATCTTCATACCTAAAACGATTTCCGAAGTTCTAATTCCGAAGTTCTAATTCCGAAGTTCTAATTCCGAAGTATTTGCTGGCCCTTTTAACATCAACACAAGTTTAGAGATGCATCTTCGCCTAGGGATGTATAAGACAAACGTATTATCTAGCTTATTATAAACTTATAAAGTTAGAGTAGATTTCGTCAATTATTATTAGTTATTGATAGACCAATGTATATTTATGTTTCTTTTTTCAACGATAGAATTCGAAAGAAGACAAAACTTTAATGCGCCCAATTTATGAAAGATATCGAAGAATCAAGAAACTTATAGCTACCGTGAAAGTGAGTTTTACTTGTTGATTTATTTCTTCAAAATGGATTTGCTGTAAATGTAGGTTATTGTTGGCAGACTCCTGTTTTTACCAATGCAAAATCTGGTTGCAAATGTCTATTCTTACATTTTTTTAGTTGATTGCTTCATGATGTATTTTAATTTTTGAATTGGGATGTTTTTATTAAAATAGGACACAGAACCTACTGATTCAAACCGAAGTGAAGAAGGAAAAAAAGTGCAAAGGTTTGCTAGCTTAAAATCATTTATATTATGATATTTTTGTTCCTATTCTATTTCTGATTTAATGTGTTTTACTGAAAGTAGAAGGTGCAAATACATATGAAATTGCTTGGATTCGGATCTATGTCCTGGACTAAGGCAAGCAAACTTCAAACAGCACTACTAGTTGGAAACTCAGAAGAGATTTGCTCGAAAATGGAAAACCTTGCAGGAATCATACCAACACCTTTTGATCGAAAGGAATACTAATCACTAATCACTAATCAGTAATCAGTAATCATTCGTGCAGAGTAACATGTCTTTTGTCAGTGAATGTATCAAGCAATTCCTTGTGTTTAATATGGCTCAAGTTTTCTATAAATACAACCACTCTTCCCTTTCAACCAATTAACCTTCAACGTATTTGATTTACGTACGTTTTGTTTACAGATTGCAAGAAATGTCAAAAGATTCTTCAACAATAATAGAAGGTAGGATAGCCGGTACATTCATTAGAGACTTGTTCCTGCACTCTTCCGATCACGAAGTCGAATGTTCTAATCAAAAAAAGCACATCGTCTTTCCCCTAAGAACCTAAAACTAGTGATGTAAAAGGCTTCTTCCTCAACATCATTGATATAAGGATAGATATACATATAAATATATATATATATTATATGCCATGGCGTCCACTTTCCTTTAAATTTTCATGTGATTTGATGACTGTTTTTTCAAAAACTTAAAATCAACTTGATCTAACAACATGCTTTGCTGTAATTTCATCGCCAGTATTTTATTTTGATTTTAGAGTATTTTTCCTTCTTTTCTACAGCTGAAGGACATGATAATGACGGGGCAGAAAATCCAAACACATCAAATGTGAGTTGATTTCAGCTCTGTTTTTTTTGCCTTAAATCGCTGATAATTTTGCAGAGAAGTTTTGAAATGGTCCGGTAACAAATGAAAACATTGGCTCCTATGAAAAGTGAATGAAATCTTAAATGGATTTGTCAATGAAAACTTAATGGTAAATATTTTAATGGGTTGATCAACATATTTGAATGTTGTATAACCAAAGTGATGACGTCAGAAGATCTATTCTAGAGCTCCTACATTTTGGCCCCATAAATTTAAAAAGATATAATTGGATCGATACTACTGACCAATTTCAATTAAACCTGTGGAGTATATGCGGATTTTTCAATATTATTTTTAAATTTTTTCAGTTCAATGCTTCAAATATTGCATCAGAAAAAGACGATGAATTGAATGACACTTTCAATATAACCAGGAAACCCCCGGATTTTAGCGACAAAACATCAGCTGATATTGAAACAAGTGCTTCTGTTGCTGACCCCCTGAATGCCACAAAAACGCAGACAATGAGTGAAGCTGTTTTACATGATGCAACTCTGTAGGTGTTTATAAAAGGTTCAATATTTAATGTCTTCAAATGTAGATATCAGATGACCCGAATTTTAAAAAATGTTTATTGCTGTTACTCAAGTCAATATTTTTCATTGCCTAACTAATTTATTTATTTGAGTTTGGATATGAAAATAGAGAATCATTTCGAGAAAAAAAGATTTTATTTTGTAAACTTTACTTTGTAATATTAAGGTTTTTTGGTAAAAAGCAGTAACTTACTGACTGACTAATTAACATTTGTAGATATTAGAGAAGATTGCTATGATTATTCTTGGTATGTTAGGAAGAAAATTAAGACTTATTCGAAGGAAAACATTTATTTCAAAGTTGAAAGATAGTTTCATTAACTTTCGTATGAAAATTCGAAATCGTTACGAAGTCCGATTTCAACTGTTTAATCAAGCACTCCTTACGCAGTTGAAAAAGCTCCTCAAAGTAAACACAAGTTGTGAATAAAGAAACTGGTAGCTTATTGCCATAACACAATAAAAGTTTAATGACTCATACTTTGACATTAAATAAGGACTCTAATAACACCTACTGGCTGATTTGTTCATCAGATTTTATCATGATGTTTTTCTTTTACAGAGAAGAGTTGTTGAAACAGCTAAAACTCGCGAAAAAATCAAAAAAAATTCTTGGTAAAACGCTGAAGGATTTCGAAGATGAATTTTATGTTACGACAGGACGGTATGTTAAAGTAAATCAATTCATTTAAATTTAATTATATTCGATTGAATTAAATGAATTTAATTTCTTGATGGTTAGTTTTCTGTCATCACAATTTGTTAGTTATTTATAATTTTCTATTCTTTTCCATGTGCCTCTCTCCTACCTTGTTTCATTATTGATGTTCTTATTTTATAAATCTTATTTTTTGCAAAACATTTATCCAAAAATATTGTGTTTACTTTCTTTAGAAAAGTTCAAAAGGAGGATCGAGGTCCATTAGAATGGGAATATAACGAGTATAAGGTATCAAGTTTTATTCTCTAATTTATCATCAATGTGAATTTATTTTAACTCATACCTCAGCTAAATTCCAATCTATTTTTCCTTTCTATGGACAGAAAAGCTTAATATTTTGTTAAATTAAATCGCCTCACAATTGAATTTAGAATGGAAAGGTGCTAGGAAGTCTTGCACATGCTTCGTGCATGAAAGTTATCGAATGCAGAGAATAGAAATCTATGCTTCTACGTAATCAATGGTCTGATAAAACTACATGTATAGATATAGATACAGAGGTATCACAATGTCAGACAATTCCAAATTGATAATGAATGTAG
>OZ025201.1:6529385-6555385 GCA_964019065.1 Catostylus mosaicus
AGCTTGGCTCTAATGCAGGCATTAAGCTGCAACAAGAATAATATACTTTCCAGTGATGTGTACCCTTTGCTTAAGCCATAAATGATATTTATATAGCAGGCTATTGTAGAGACTATGTAGTATTCACCCTTATTAATTTCGCTTTAATATTTTCATTCAAGCAACTGCGAGCACGCCTTCGGCTATTGGATGCCTTAATAACAAAGAAGAAAACAAACGAGGCTGTTTAGATTAATGCTGTTCTATTTTGAATCAGTCTATGTTTTCAAAGAAATAATATTTATCATATTTTTATTTAAAAATTTCATTGTAAATATTGTAAAGATGCATGATGTTAGATTTTAAAGCAGATGACTCCGCGTGAAGACATACTTTAACAGCAAAATATTCTGTTAGATTTGATTCCCTATGTGATATAATGTGTAATTTACATCTTCATCCTTTTGTTTTCTTGTCAAATATATAACATTCTTTAACTGTACATCAGATTCGTAGAAAATCCAGTTTCTTTAAAAACAAAATAAATCATCTTTTGAAATATTCATTTAATGATTTCATTTCTAACTTCTTTTACCGAAAAACATTATTGCATTAAACAAAAGCCAGGAACCTTACTCTTTGGCTAAAAACTGTTACTTTTTCAAACCAAAAAGTTTTCCGACCGCAAATTAATGGCCACTGTTTTCGCAGGGATAATTTTTGCAAATACAAGAAAACCTATAACCTTGCAATTTTGCTAAAATTAGCCACTTTTTCAGACCATTAATGTTTAAGCACAAATACAAGCCTATAGCCTTACTTCTTAGCCAAATGCGCCAAATTTTCAGACCATCAATTTTTTTGCAAAAATTGTAAACCTATAGCCTCACTTTTTAGCCAAAATTGGCCACTTTTTCAGTTGATCAATTTTTCGGAAAAAAGGTAAGCCTATAGCCTTACTTTTAGCCTAAAATTGGCCACTTTTTTAGATGATTAATTTTTGGAAAAAAGGTAAGCCTATAGTTTTACTTTATGGCTAAAATTGGCCACTTTTTCAGCTCATCAATTTTTTGAAAAAGGTAAGCCTATAGGCTTAATTTTTGACTCAAATTGGTCACTTTTTTAGTTGATCAATTTTTGGGAAAAAAGGTAAGCCTATAGTTTTACTTTATGGCTAAAATTGGCCACTTTTTCAGCTGATAAATTTTTTGAAAAAAGGTAAGCCTATAGGCTTACTTTTTGGCCAACATTGGCCTCTTTTTCAGATCATCAATTTTTTGGAGACAACGTAAGCATATAGCCTTACTTTTTGACTAAACTTGGTCACTTTTTCAGATGATCAATTTTTGGAAAAAAGATAAGCCTATAGCCTTACTTTTCGCCAAAATTTGTCCTTATTTCAGACCATCAGTGTTTTGAAAAAAAGCAAGCCTTTAGCCTTACTTTTTTCCGAACTTGGCCACTTTTTCAGTTGATAAATTTTTGGGAAAAAAGGTATGCCTAGAGCCTTACTTTTTGGCCAAAATTGGCCACTTTTTCAGACCATCAGATTTTGGGAAAAAAGCAAATCTATAGCCTTACTTTTTTGCCAACATTGGTCATTTTTTCAGATGATCAATTTTTTTGAGACAAGGTTAGCCTATAGCTTTACGTTTTGGACAAAATTGGTCCTTTCTTCAGACTATCAGTTTTTGGGAAAAAAGCACGCCTATAGCCTTACTTTTTGGCTGAAATTGGCCACTTTTTCAGTCGATCAATTTTTTAGGAAAAAAGGTAAGCCTATAGCCTTACTTTTTGGCCAAAACTGGCCACTTTTTCAGTTGATCAATTTATGGAAAAAGGTAAGCCTATAGCCATAATTAATGGCCAAAATTGGCATCTTTTTCAGATGATCAATTTTTGGAAAAAAAGTAAGCCAATAGCCTTACTTTTTGACTAAACTTGGTCACTTTTTCAGATGATCAATTTTTGGAAAAAAGATAAGCCTATAGCCTTACTTTTCGCCAAAATTTGTCCTTATTTCAGACCATCAGTGTTTTGAAAAAAAGCAAGCCTTTAGCCTTACTTTTTTCCGAACTTGGCCACTTTTTCAGTTGATAAATTTTTGGGAAAAAAGGTATGCCTAGAGCCTTACTTTTTGGCCAAAATTGGCCACTTTTTCAGATGATCAATTTTTGGAAAAAAGGTAAGCCAATAGCCTCACTTTTTGGCTAAAACTGGCCACTTTTTCAGTTGATCAATTTATGGAAAAAGGTAAGCCTATAGCCTTACTTTTTAGCCAAAATTGGCCACTTTTTCAGATGATAAATTTTTGGAAAAAAGGTAAGCCAATAGCCTTACTTTTTGGCTAAAATTGGCCACTTTTTCAGATGATCAATTTTTGGAAAAAAAAGGTAAGCCAATAGCCTTACTTTTTGGCTAAAATTGGCCACTTTTTCAGATGATCAATTTTTGGAAAAAAAGGTAAGCCTATAGCCTTACTTTTTAGCCAAAATTGGCCTTTTTTTAGTTGATCAAATTTTGGAAAAAAGGTAAGCCAATAACCTTAATTTTTGGCTAAAATTGGCCACTTGCTCAGAAGATCAATTTTTGGAAAAAAAGGTAAGCCTATAGCCTTACTTTTTGGCTACAATTGGCCACTTTTATAGATGATTAATTTTTGGAAAAATGGTAAGCCTATAGCCTTACTTTTTGGCTAAAATTGGCCACTTTTTTAGATGATTAATTTTTGGAAAAAAAGTAAGCCTATAGCCTTATTTTTTGGCTGAAATTAGCCACTTTTTCAGATGATCAATTTTTGGAATAAAAGGTAAGCCTATAGCCTTACTTCTTGCTTAAAATTGGCAACTTTTTAGATAATTAATTTTTGGAAAAAAGGTAAGCCAATAGCCTTACTTTTTCGCTAAAATTGGCCACTTTTTCAGATGATCAATTTTTGGAAAAAAGGTAAGCCTATAGTGTTACGTTTTAGCCAAAATTGGCCACTTTTTCAGTTGATCAGTTTATGGAAAAAGGTAAGCCTACAGCCTCACTGTTTGGCTAAAATTGGCCATATTTTCAGATGATCAATTTTTGGAAAAAAAGGTAAGCCTATAGTGTTACGTTTTAGCCAAAACTGGCCACTTTTTCAGTTGATCAATTTATGGAAATAGGTAAGCCTATAGCCTCACTTTTTGGCCAAAATTGGCCACTTTTTCAGTTAATCAATTTTTGGAAAAAAGGTAAGACTATAGCCTTACTTTTTGGTTAAAATTGGCCACTTTTTCAGATGATCAATTTTTGGAAAAAAGGTAAGCCAATAGCCTTACTTTTTGGCTAAAATTGGCCACTTTTTCAGATGATCAATTTTTGGAAAAAAAGGTAAGCCTATAGCCTTACTTTTTGGCTAAAATTGGCCTTTTGTTCAGTTGATCAAATTTTGGAAAAAAGGTAAGCCAATAGCCTTAATGTTTGGCTAAAATTGGCCACTTTTTCAGATGATCAATTTTTGGAAAAAAGGTAAGCCAATAGCCTTACTTTTTCGCTAAAATTGGCCACTTTTTCAGATGATCAATTTTTGAAAAAAAGGTAAGCCTATAGCCTTACTTTTTGGCTAAAATTGGCCATATTTTCAGATCATCAATTTTTTGAAAAAAAGGTAAGCCTATAGTGTTACGTTTTAGCCAAAATTGGCCACTTTTTCAGTTGATCAGTTTATGGAAAAAGGTAAGCCTACAGCCTCACTGTTTGGCTAAAATTGGCCATATTTTCAGATGATCAATGTTTGGAAAAAAAGGTAAGCCTATAGTGTTACGTTTTAGCCAAAACTGGCCACTTTTTCAGTTGATCAATTTATGGAAATAGGTAAGCCTATAGCCTCACTTTTTGGCCAAAATTGGCCACTTTTTCAGTTAATCAATTTTTGGAAAAAAGGTAAGCCAATAGCCTTACTTTTTGGTTAAAATTGGCCACTTTTTCAGATGGTCAATATTTGGAAACAAGGTAAGCCAATAGCCTTACTTTTTGGTTAAAATTGGCCACTTTTTCAGATGATCAATTTTTGGAAAAAAAGGTAAGCCTATCGCTTTACTTTTTAGCCAAAATTGGCCTTTTTTTAGTTGATCAAATTTTGGAGAAAAGGTAAGCCAATGACCTTAATTTTTGGCTAAAGTTGGCCACTTTTTCAGATGATCAATTTTTGGAAAAAAAGGTAAGCCTATAGCCTTACTTTTTGGCTACAATTGGCCACTTTTATAGATGATTAATTTTTGGAAAAAAAGTAAGCCTATAGCCTTATTTGTTGGCTAAAATTAGCCACTTTTTCAGATGATCAATTTTTGGAAAAAAAGGTAAGCCTATAGCCTTACTTTTTGGCTAAAATTGGCCACTTTTTTAGATGATCACTTGTTGGAAAAAAAGGTAAGCCTATAGTGTTACTTTTTAGCCAAAATTGGCCACTTTTCCAGATGATCAATTTATGGAAATAGGTAAGCCTATAGCCTCCCTTTTTGGCTAAAACTGGCCACTTTTTCAGTTGATCAATTTTTGGAAAAAAGGTAAGCCAATAGCCTTACTTTTTGGCTAAAATTGGCCACTTTTTCAGATGATCAATTTTTGGAAAAATAGGTAAGCCTTTAGCCTTACTTTTTAGCCAAAATTGGCCACTTTTTCAGATGGTCAATTTTATGGAAAAAGGTAAGCCAATAGCCCTACTTTTAGGCTAAAATTGGCCACTTTTTAGGATGATCAATTTTTGGAAAAAAAGGTAAGCCTATAGCCTTACTTTTTGGCTAAAATTGGCCACTTTTTCAGATGATCAATTGTTGGAAAAAGAGGTAAGCCTATAGCCTTACTTTTTGGCTAAAATTGGCCACTTTTTTAGATGATTAATTTTTGAAAAAAAAGGTAAGCCTATAGCCTTATTTTTTGGCTAAATTTAGCCACTTTTTCAGTTGTTCAATTTTTGGAAAAAAGGTAAGCCTATAGCCTTACTTCTTGCCTAAAATTGGCCACTTTTGTAGTTGATTAATTTTTGGAAAAAAGGTAAGCCTATAGCCTAAATTTTTGGCTAAAATTGGCCACTTTTTCAGATGATCAATTTTTGGAAAAAAGGTAAGCCTATAGCTTTACTTTTTGGGTAAAATTGGCCACTTTTGTAGTTGATTAATTTTTGGAAAAAAGGTAAGCCTATAGCATAAATTTTTGGCTAAAATTGGCCACTTTTTCAGATGATCAATTTTTGGAAAAAAGGTAAGCCTATAGCTTTACTTTTTGGGTAAAATTGGCCACTTTTCCAGATGATCAATTTATGGAAATAGGTAAGCCTATAGCCTCCCTTTTTGGCTAAAACTGGCCACTTTTTCAGTTGATCAATTTTTGGAAAAAAGGTAAGCCAATAGCCTTACTTTTTGGCTAAAATTGGCCACTTTTTCAGATGATCAATTTTTGGAAAAAAAGGTAAGCCTATAGCCTTACTTTTTGGCTAAAATTGGCCACTTTATTAGATGATTAATTTTTGAAAAAAAAGGTAAGCCTATAGCCTTATTTTTTGGCTAAATTTAGCCACTTTCTCAGATGTTCAATTTTTGGAAAAAAGGTAAGCCTATAGCCTTACCTCTTGCCTAAAATTGGCCACTTTTGTAGTTGATTAATTTTTAAAAAAAAAGGTAAGCCTATAGCCTTACTTTTTGGCTAAAATTGGCCACTTTTTCAGATCATCAATTTTTGGAAAAAAAGGTAAGCCTATAGCCTTACTTTTTGGCTAAAATTGGCCACTTTTTTAGATGATTAATTTTTAAAAAAAAAGGTAAGCCTATAGCCTTATTTTTTGGCTAAATTTAGCCACTTTTTCAGTTGTTCAATTTTTGGAAAAAAGGTAAGCCTATAGCCTTACTTCTTGCCTAAAATTGGCCACTTTTGTAGTTGATTAATTTTTGGAAAAAAGGTAAGCCTATAGCCTAAATTTTTGGCTAAAATTGGCCACTTTTTCAGATGATCAATTTTTGGAAAAAAGGTAAGCCTATAGCTTTACTTTTTGGGTAAAATTGGCCACTTTTGTAGTTGATTAATTTTTGGAAAAAAGGTAAGCCTATAGCATAAATTTTTGGCTAAAATTGGCCACTTTTTCAGATGATCAATTTTTGGAAAAAAGGTAAGCCTATAGCTTTACTTTTTGGGTAAAATTGGCCACTTTTCCAGATGATCAATTTATGGAAATAGGTAAGCCTATAGCCTCCCTTTTTGGCTAAAACTGGCCACTTTTTCAGTTGATCAATTTTTGGAAAAAAGGTAAGCCAATAGCCTTACTTTTTGGCTAAAATTGGCCACTTTTTCAGATGATCAATTTTTGGAAAAAAAAGTAAGCCTATAGCCTTACTTTTTGGCTAAAATTGGCCACTTTATTAGATGATTAATTTTTGAAAAAAAAGGTAAGCCTATAGCCTTATCTTTTGGCTAAATTTAGCCACTTTCTCAGATGTTCAATTTTTGGAAAAAAGGTAAGCCTATAGCCTTACCTCTTGCCTAAAATTGGCCACTTTTGTAGTTGATTAATTTTTGAAAAAAAAAGTAAGCCTATAGCCTTATTTTTTGGCTAAATTTAGCCACTTTTTCAGTTGTTCAATTCTTGGAAAAAAGGTAAGCCTATAGCCTTACTTTTTGGCTAAAATTGGCCACTTTTTCAGATTATCAATTTTTGGAAAAAAAGGTAAGCCTATAGCCTTACTTTTTAGCCAAAATTGGCCTTTTTTTAGTTGATCAAATTTTGGAAAAAAGGTAAGCCAATAACCTTAATTTTTGGCTAAAATTGGCCACTTGCTCAGAAGATCAATTTTTGGAAAAAAAGGTAAGCCTATAGCCTTACTTTTTGGCTACAATTGGCCACTTTTATAGATGATTAATTTTTGGAAAAATGGTAAGCCTATAGCCTTACTTTTTGGCTAAAATTGGCCACTTTTTTAGATGATTAATTTTTGGAAAAAAAGTAAGCCTATAGCCTTATTTTTTGGCTAAAATTAGCCACTTTTTCAGATGATCAATTTTTGGAAAAAAAGGTAAGCCTATAGCCTTACTTCTTGCTTAAAATTGGCAACTTTTTAGATAATTAATTTTTGGAAAAAAGGTAAGCCAATAGCCTTACTTTTTCGCTAAAATTGGCCACTTTTTCAGATGATCAATTTTTGGAAAAAAGGTAAGCCTATAGTGTTACGTTTTAGCCAAAATTGGCCACTTTTTCAGTTGATCAGTTTATGGAAAAAGGTAAGCCTACAGCCTCACTGTTTGGCTAAAATTGGCCATATTTTCAGATGATCAATTTTTGGAAAAAAAGGTAAGCCTATAGTGTTACGTTTTAGCCAAAACTGGCCACTTTTTCAGTTGATCAATTTATGGAAATAGGTAAGCCTATAGCCTCACTTTTTGGCCAAAATTGGCCACTTTTTCAGTTAATCAATTTTTGGAAAAAAGGTAAGCCTATAGCCTTACTTTTTGGTTAAAATTGGCCACTTTTTCAGATGATCAATTTTTGGAAAAAAGGTAAGCCAATAGCCTTACTTTTTGGCTAAAATTGGCCACTTTTTCAGATGATCAATTTTTGGAAAAAAAGGTAAGCCTATAGCCTTACTTTTTGGCTAAAATTGGCCTTTTGTTCAGTTGATCAAATTTTGGAAAAAAGGTAAGCCAATAGCCTTAATGTTTGGCTAAAATTGGCCACTTTTTCAGATGATCAATTTTTGGAAAAAAGGTAAGCCAATAGCCTTACTTTTTCGCTAAAATTGGCCACTTTTTCAGATGATCAATTTTTGGAAAAAAGGTAAGCCTATAGCCTTACTTTTTGACTAAAATTGGCCATATTTTCAGATCATCAATTTTTTGAAAAAAAGGTAAGCCTATAGTGTTACGTTTTAGCCAAACTTGGCCACTTTTTCAGTTGATCAGTTTATGGAAAAAGGTAAGCCTACAGCCTCACTGTTTGGCTAAAATTGGCCATATTTTCAGATGATCAATGTTTGGAAAAAAAGGTAAGCCTATAATGTTACGTTTTAGCCAAAACTGGCCACTTTTTCAGTTGATCAATTTATGGAAATAGGTAAGCCTATAGCCTCACTTTTTGGCCAAAATTGGCCACTTTTTCAGTTAATCAATTTTTGGAAAAAAGGTAAGCCAATAGCCTTACTTTTTGGTTAAAATTGGCCACTTTTTCAGATGGTCAATATTTGGAAACAAGGTAAGCCAATAGCCTTACTTTTTGGTTAAAATTGGCCACTTTTTCAGATGATCAATTTTTGGAAAAAAAGGTAAGCCTATCGCTTTACTTTTTAGCCAAAATTGGCCTCTTTTTAGTTGATCAAATTTTGGAGAAAAGGTAAGCCAATGACCTTAATTTTTGGCTAAAGTTGGCCACTTTTTCAGATGATCAATTTTTGGAATAAAAGGTAAGCCTATAGCCTTACTTTTTGGCTACAATTGGCAACTTTTATAGATGATTAATTTTTGGAAAAAAAGTAAGCCTATAGCCTTATTTGTTGGCTAAAATTAGCCACTTTTTCAGATGATCAATTTTTGGAAAAAAAGGTAAGCCTATAGCCTTACTTTTTGGCTAAAATTGGCCACTTTTTTAGATGATTCATATTTAGAAAAAAGGTAAGCCTATAGCCCTACTTTTGTGCCAATATTGGCCACTTTTTCAGATGATCACTTGTTGGAAAAAAAGGTAAGCCTATAGTGTTACTTTTTAGCCAAAATTGGCCACTTTTCCAGATGATCAATTTATGGAAATAGGTAAGCCTATAGCCTCCCTTTTTGGCTAAAACTGGCCACTTTTTCAGTTGATCAATTTTTGGAAAAAAGGTAAGCCAATAGCCTTACTTTTTGGCTAAAATTGGCCACTTTTTCAGATGATCAATTTTTGGAAAAATAGGTAAACCTATAGCCTTACTTTTTAGCCAAAATTGGCCACTTTTTCAGATGGTCAATTTTATGGAAAAAGGTAAGCCAATAGCCCTACTTTTAGGCTAAAATTGGCCACTTTTTAGGATGATCAATTTTTGGAAAAAAAGGTAAGCCTATAGCCTTACTTTTTGGCTAAAATTGGCCACTTTTTCAGATGATCAATTGTTGGAAAAAGAGGTAAGCCTATAGCCTTACTTTTTGGCTAAAATTGGCCACTTTTTTAGATGATTAATTTTTGAAAAAAAAGGTAAGCCTATAGCCTTATTTTTTGGCTAAATTTAGCCACTTTTTCAGTTGTTCAATTTTTGGAAAAAAGGTAAGCCTATAGCCTTACTTCTTGCCTAAAATTGGCCACTTTTGTAGTTGATTAATTTTTGGAAAAAAGGTAAGCCTATAGCCTAAATTTTTGGCTAAAATTGGCCACTTTTTCAGATGATCAATTTTTGGAAAAAAGGTAAGCCTATAGCTTTACTTTTTGGGTAAAATTGGCCACTTTTGTAGTTGATTAATTTTTGGAAAAAAGGTAAGCCTATAGCATAAATTTTTGGCTAAAATTGGCCACTTTTTCAGATGATCAATTTTTGGAAAAAAGGTAAGCCTATAGCTTTACTTTTTGGGTAAAATTGGCCACTTTTCCAGATGATCAATTTATGGAAATAGGTAAGCCTATAGCCTCCCTTTTTGGCTAAAACTGGCCACTTTTTCAGTTGATCAATTTTTGGAAAAAAGGTAAGCCAATAGCCTTACTTTTTGGCTAAAATTGGCCACTTTTTCAGATGATCAATTTTTGGAAAAAAAGGTAAGCCTATAGCCTTACTTTTTGGCTAAAATTGGCCACTTTATTAGATGATTAATTTTTGAAAAAAAAGGTAAGCCTATAGCCTTATTTTTTGGCTAAATTTAGCCACTTTCTCAGATGTTCAATTTTTGGAAAAAAGGTAAGCCTATAGCCTTACCTCTTGCCTAAAATTGGCCACTTTTGTAGTTGATTAATTTTTGAAAAAAAAGGTAAGCCTATAGCATTATTTTTTGGCTAAATTTAGCCACTTTTTCAGTTGTTCAATTTTTGGAAAAAAGGTAAACCTATAGCCTTACTTCTTGCCTAAAATTGGCCACTTTTGTAGTTGATTAATTTTTGGAAAAAAGGTAAGCCTATAGCCTAAATTTTTGGCTAAAATTGGCCACTTTTTCAGATGATCAATTTTTGAAAAAAGGTAAGCCTATAGCTTTACTTTTTGGGTAAAATTGGCCACTTTTGTAGTTGATTAATTTTTGGAAAAAAGGTAAGCCTATAGCATACATTTTTGGCTAAAATTGGCCACTTTTTCAGATGATCAATTTTTGGAAAAAAGGTAAGCCTATAGCTTTACTTTTTGGGTAAAATTGGCCACTTTTCCAGATGATCAATTTATGGAAATAGGTAAGCCTATAGCCTCCTTTTTTGGCTAAAACTGGCCACTTTTTCAGATGATCAATTTTAGGAAAAAAGGTAAGCCAATAGCCTTACTTTTTGGCTAAAATTGGCCACTTTTTCAGATGATCAATTTTTGGAAAAAAAGGTAAGCCTATAGCCTTACTTTTTGGCTAAAATTGGCCACTTTATTAGATGATTAATTTTTGAAAAAAAAGGTAAGCCTATAGCCTTATTTTTTGGCTAAATTTAGCCACTTTCTCAGATGTTCAATTTTTGGAAAAAAGGTAAGCCTATAGCCTTACTTCTTGCCTAAAATTGGCCACTTTTGTAGTTGATTAATTTTTGGAAAAAAGGTAAGCCTATAGCCTAAATTTTTGGCTAAAATTGGCCACTTTTTCAGATGATCAATTTTTGGAAAAAAGGTAAGCCTATAGCTTTACTTTTTGGGTAAAATTGGCCACTTTTGTAGTTGATTAATTTTTGGAAAAAAGGTAAGCCTATAGCATAAATTTTTGGCTAAAATTGGCCACTTTTTCAGATGATCAATTTTTGGAAAAAAGGTAAGCCTATAGCTTTACTTTTTGGGTAAAATTGGCCACTTTTCCAGATGATCAATTTATGGAAATAGGTAAGCCTATAGCCTCCCTTTTTGGCTAAAACTGGCCACTTTTTCAGTTGATCAATTTTTGGAAAAAAGGTAAGCCAATAGCCTTACTTTTTGGCTAAAATTGGCCACTTTTTCAGATGATCAATTTTTGGAAAAAAAGGTAAGCCTATAGCCTTACTTTTTGGCTAAAATTGGCCACTTTATTAGATGATTAATTTTTGAAAAAAAAGGTAAGCCTATAGCCTTATTTTTTGGCTAAATTTAGCCACTTTCTCAGATGTTCAATTTTTGGAAAAAAGGTAAGCCTATAGCCTTACCTCTTGCCTAAAATTGGCCACTTTTGTAGTTGATTAATTTTTGAAAAAAAAGGTAAGCCTATAGCATTATTTTTTGGCTAAATTTAGCCACTTTTTCAGTTGTTCAATTTTTGGAAAAAAGGTAAGCCTATAGCCTTACTTCTTGCCTAAAATTGGCCACTTTTGTAGTTGATTAATTTTTGGAAAAAAGGTAAGCCTATAGCCTAAATTTTTGGCTAAAATTGGCCACTTTTTCAGATGATCAATTTTTGAAAAAAGGTAAGCCTATAGCTTTACTTTTTGGGTAAAATTGGCCACTTTTGTAGTTGATTAATTTTTGGAAAAAAGGTAAGCCTATAGCATACATTTTTGGCTAAAATTGGCCACTTTTTCAGATGATCAATTTTTGGAAAAAAGGTAAGCCTATAGCTTTACTTTTTGGGTAAAATTGGCCACTTTTCCAGATGATCAATTTATGGAAATAGGTAAGCCTATAGCCTCCCTTTTTGGCTAAAACTGGCCACTTTTTCAGATGATCAATTTTTGGAAAAAAGGTAAGCCAATAGCCTTACTTTTTGGCTAAAATTGGCCACTTTTTCAGATGATCAATTTTTGGAAAAAAAGGTAAGCCTATAGCCTTACTTTTTGGCTAAAATTGGCCACTTTATTAGATGATTAATTTTTGAAAAAAAAGGTAAGCCTATAGCCTTATTTTTTGGCTAAATTTAGCCACTTTCTCAGATGTTCAATTTTTGGAAAAAAGGTAAGCCTATAGCCTTACCTCTTGCCTAAAATTGGCCACTTTTGTAGTTGATTAATTTTTGAAAAAAAAGGTAAGCCTATAGCATTATTTTTTGGCTAAATTTAGCCACTTTTTCAGTTGTTCAATTTTTGGAAAAAAGGTAAGCCTATAGCCTTACTTCTTGCCTAAAATTGGCCACTTTTGTAGTTGATTAATTTTTGGAAAAAAGGTAAGCCTATAGCCTAAATTTTTGGCTAAAATTGGCCACTTTTTCAGATGATCAATTTTTGAAAAAAGGTAAGCCTATAGCTTTACTTTTTGGGTAAAATTGGCCACTTTTGTAGTTGATTAATTTTTGGAAAAAAGGTAAGCCTATACCATACATTTTTGGCTAAAATTGGCCACTTTTTCAGATGATCAATTTTTGGAAAAAAGGTAAGCCTATAGCTTTACTTTTTGGGTGAAATTGGCCACTTTTCCAGATGATCAATTTATGGAAATAGGTAAGCCTATAGCCTCCCTTTTTGGCTAAAACTGGCCACTTTTTCAGATGATCAATTTTTGGAAAAAAGGTAAGCCAATAGCCTTACTTTTTGGCTAAAATTGGCCACTTTTTCAGATGATCAATTTTTGGAAAAAAAGGTAAGCCTATAGCCTTACTTTTTAGCCAAAATTGGCCACTTTTTCAGATGGTCAATTTTATGGAAAAAGGTAAGCCAATAGCCCTACTTTTAGGCTAAAATTGGCCACTTTTTAGGATGATCAATTTTTGGAAAAAAAGGTAAGCCTATAGCCTTACTTTTTGGCTAAAATTGGCCACTTTTTCAGATCATCAATTTTTGGAAAAAAAGGTAAGCCTATAGCCTTACTTTTTGGCTAAAATTGGCCACTTTTTTAGATGATTAATTTTTAAAAAAAAAGGTAAGCCTATAGCCTTATTTTTTGGCTAAATTTAGCCACTTTTTCAGTTGTTCAATTTTTGGAAAAAAGGTAAGCCTATAGCCTTACTTCTTGCCTAAAATTGGCCACTTTTGTAGTTGATTAATTTTTGGAAAAAAGGTAAGCCTATAGCCTAAATTTTTGGCTAAAATTGGCCACTTTTTCAGATGATCAATTTTTGGAAAAAAGGTAAGCCTATAGCTTTACTTTTTGGGTAAAATTGGCCACTTTTGTAGTTGATTAATTTTTGGAAAAAAGGTAAGCCTATAGCATAAATTTTTGGCTAAAATTGGCCACTTTTTCAGATGATCAATTTTTGGAAAAAAGGTAAGCCTATAGCTTTACTTTTTGGGTAAAATTGGCCACTTTTCCAGATGATCAATTTATGGAAATAGGTAAGCCTATAGCCTCCCTTTTTGGCTAAAACTGGCCACTTTTTCAGTTGATCAATTTTTGGAAAAAAGGTAAGCCAATAGCCTTACTTTTTGGCTAAAATTGGCCACTTTTTCAGATGATCAATTTTTGGAAAAAAAGGTAAGCCTATAGCCTTACTTTTTGGCTAAAATTGGCCACTTTATTAGATGATTAATTTTTGAAAAAAAAGGTAAGCCTATAGCCTTATCTTTTGGCTAAATTTAGCCACTTTCTCAGATGTTCAATTTTTGGAAAAAAGGTAAGCCTATAGCCTTACCTCTTGCCTAAAATTGGCCACTTTTGTAGTTGATTAATTTTTGAAAAAAAAGGTAAGCCTATAGCCTTATTTTTTGGCTAAATTTAGCCACTTTTTCAGTTGTTCAATTCTTGGAAAAAAGGTAAGCCTATAGCCTTACTTCTTGCCTAAAATTGGCCACTTTTGTAGTTGATTAATTTTTGGAAAAAAGGTAAGCCTATAGCCTAAATTTTTGGCTAAAATTGGCCACTTTTTCAGATGATCAATTTTTGGAAAAAAGGTAAGCCTATAGCTTTACTTTTTGGGTAAAATTGGCCACTTTTCCAGATGATCAATTTATGGAAATAGGTAAGCCTATAGCCTCCCTTTTTGGCTAAAACTGGCCACTTTTTCAGTTGATCAATTTTTGGAAAAAAGGTAAGCCAATAGCCTTACTTTTTGGCTAAAATTGGCCACTTTTTCAGATGATCAATTTTTGGAAAAAAAGGTAAGCCTATAGCCTTACTTTTTGGCTAAAATTGGCCACTTTTTTAGATGATTAATTTTTGAAAAAAAAGGTAAGCCTATAGCCTTATTTTTTGGCTAAATTTAGCCACTTTCTCAGATGTTCAATTTTTGGAAAAAACGTAAGCCTATAGCCTTACCTCTTGCCAAAAATTGGCCACTTTTGTAGTTGATTAATTTTTGGAAAAAAGGTAAGCCTATAGCCTAAATTTTTGGCTAAAACTGGCCACTTTTTCAGTTGATCAATTTTTTGAAAAAAGGTAAGCCTATAGCCTTACTTTTTAGCCAAAATTGGCCACTTTTTCAGATGATCAATGTTTGGAAAAAAGGTAAGCCAATAGCCTTACTTTTTGGCCAAAATTGGCCACTTTTTCAGATGATCAATTTTTGGATAAAAGGTAAGCCTATAACCTTACTTTTTGGGTAAAATTGGCCACTTTTTCAGATGATCAATTTTTGGGAAAAGGTAAGCCTATAGCCTTACTTTTTAGCCAAAATTGGCCACTTTTTCAGTTGATCAATTTTTGGAAAAAAGGTAAGCCAATAGCCTTACTTTTTGGCTAAAATTGGCCACATTTTCAAATGATAATTTTTTGGAAAAAAAGGTAAGCCTATAGCCTTAATTTTTGGCTAAAATTGGCCTATTTTTTTGTTGATCAAATTTTGGAAAAAAGGTAAGCCAATAACCCTAATTCTTGGCTAAAGTTGGCCACTTTTTCAGATGATCAATTTGTGAAAAAAAGGTAAGCCTATAGCCTTACTTTTTGGCTAAAATTGGCCTTTTTTTCAGTTGATCAAATTAGGGAAAAAGGTAAGCCAATAACCTTACTTTTTGGCCAAAATTGGCCACTTTTTCAGATGATCAATTTTTTGAAAAAAGGAACGCCAATAACTTTACTTTTTGGCTAAAATTGGCCACTTTTTCAGATGATCAATTTTTGGAAAAAGGGTAAGCCAATAGCCTTACTTTTTGGCTAAAATTGGCCACATTTTCAAATGATAATTTTTTGGAAAAAATGGTAAGCCTATAGCCTTAATTTTTGGCTAAAATTGCCCTATTTTTTTGTTGATCAAATTTTGGAAAAAAGGTAAGCCAATAACCTTAATTTTTGGCTAAAGTTGGCCACTTTTTCAGATGATCAATTTATGAAAAAAAGGTAATCCTATAGCCTTACTTTTTGGCTAAAATTGGCCACTTTTTCAGATCATCAATTTTTGGAAAAAAAGGTAAGCCTATAGCCTTACTTTTTGGCTAAAATTGGCCACTTTTTTAGATGATTGATTTTTAAAAAAAAAGGTAAGCCTATAGCCTTATTTTTTGGCTAAATTTAGCCACTTTTTCAGTTGTTCAATTTTTGGAAAAAAGGTAAGCCTATAGCCTTACTTCTTGCCTAAAATTGGCCACTTTTGTAGTTGATTAATTTTTGGAAAAAAGGTAAGCCTATAGCCTAAATTTTTGGCTAAAATTGGCCACTTTTTCAGATGATCAATTTTTGGAAAAAAGGTAAGCCTATAGCTTTACTTTTTGGGTAAAATTGGCCACTTTTGTAGTTGATTAATTTTTGGAAAAAAGGTAAGCCTATAGCATAAATTTTTGGCTAAAATTGGCCACTTTTTCAGATGATCAATTTTTGGAAAAAAGGTAAGCCTATAGCTTTACTTTTTGGGTAAAATTGGCCACTTTTCCAGATGATCAATTTATGGAAATAGGTAAGCCTATAGCCTCCCTTTTTGGCTAAAACTGGCCACTTTTTCAGTTGATCAATTTTTGGAAAAAAGGTAAGCCAATAGCCTTACTTTTTGGCTAAAATTGGCCACTTTTTCAGATGATCAATTTTTGGAAAAAAAGGTAAGCCTATAGCCTTACTTTTTGGCCAAAATTGGCCACTTTTTTAGATGATTAATTTTTGAAAAAAAAGGTAAGCCTATAGCCTTATTTTTTGGCTAAATTTAGCCACTTTCTCAGATGTTCAATTTTTGGAAAAAAGGTAAGCCTATAGCCTTACCTCTTGCCTAAAATTGGCCACTTTTGTAGTTGATTAATTTTTGGAAAAAAGGTAAGCCTATAGCCTAAATTTTTGGCTAAAATTGGCCACTTTTTCAGATGATCAATTTTTGGAAAAAAGGTAAGCCTATAGCTTTACTTTTTGGGTAAAATTGGCCACTTTTCCAGATGATCAATTTATGGAAATAGGTAAGCCTATAGCCTCCCTTTTTGGCTAAAACTGGCCACTTTTTCAGTTGATCAATTTTTTGAAAAAAGGTAAGCCTATAGCCTTACTTTTTAGCCAAAATTGGCCACTTTTTCAGATGATCAATGTTTGGAAAAAAGGTAAGCCAATAACCTTACTTTTTGGCCAAAATTGGCCACTTTTTCAGATGATCAATTTTTGAAAAAAGGAAAGCCAATAACCTTACTTTTTGGCTAAAATTGGCCACTTTTTCAGATGATCAATTTTTGGGAAAAGGTAAGCCTATAGCCTTACTTTTTAGCCAAAATTGGCCACTTTTTCAGTTGATCAATTTTTGGAAAAAAGGTAAGCCAATAGCCTTACTTTTTGGCTAAAATTGGCCACATTTTCAAATGATAATTTTTTGGAAAAAAAGGTAAGCCTATAGCCTTAATTTTTGGCTAAAATTGCCCTATTTTTTTGTTGATCAAATTTTGGAAAAAAGGTAAGCCAATAACCTTAATTTTTGGCTAAAGTTGGCCACTTTTTCAGATGATCAATTTATGAAAAAAAGGTAAGCCTATAGCCTTACTTTTTGGCTAAAATTGGCCTTTTTTTCAGTTCATCAAATTTTGGAAAAAAGGTAAGCCAATAGCCTTACTTTTTGGCTAAAATTGGCCACTTTTTCAGATGATCAATTTTTGGAAAAAAGGTAAGCCTATAGCCTTACTTTTTGGCAAAAATTGGCCACTTTATTAGATGATTAATTTTTGAAAAAAAAGGTAAGCCTATAGCCTTATCTTTTGGCTAAATTTAGCCACTTTCTCAGATGTTCAATTTTTGGAAAAAAGGTAAGCCTATAGCCTTACCTCTTGCCTAAAATTGGCCACTTTTGTAGTTGATTAATTTTTGAAAAAAAAGGTAAGCCTATAGCCTTATTTTTTGGCTAAATTCAGCCACTTTTTCAGTTGTTCAATTCTTGGAAAAAAGGTAAGCCTATAGCCTTACTTCTTGCCTAAAATTGGCCACTTTTGTAGTTGATTAATTTTTGGAAAAAAGGTAAGCCTATAGCATAAATTTTTGGCTAAAATTAGCCACTTTTTCAGATGATCAATTTTTGGAAAAAAGGTAAGCCTATAGCTTTACTTTTTGGGTAAAATTGGCCACTTTTCCAGATGATCAATTTATGGAAATAGGTAAGCCTATAGCCTCCCTTTTTGGCTAAAACTGGCCACTTTTTCAGTTGATCAATTTTTGGAAAAAAGGTAAGCCAATAGCCTTACTTTTTGGCTAAAATTGGCCACTTTTTCAGATGATCAATTTTTTGAAAAAAAGGTAAGCCTATAGCCTTACTTTTTGGCTAAAATTGGCCACTTTTTTAGATGATTAATTTTTGAAAAAAAAGGTAAGCCTATAGCCTTAATTTTTGGCTAAAGTTGGCCACTTTTTCAGATGATCAATTTATGAAAAAAAGGTAAGCCTATAGCCTTACTTTTTGGCTAAAATTGGCCTTTTTTCAGTCGATCAAATTTTGGAAAAAGGAAAGCCAATAACCTTACTTTTTGGACAAAATTGGCCACTTTTCCAGATGATCAATTTTTGGAAAAATAGGTAAGCCTATAGCCTTACCCTTTGGCTAAAATTGGCCTTATTTTAGTTGATCAAATTTTGGAAAAAAGGTAAGCCTATAGCCTTACTTTTTGGCTAAAATTGGCCACTTTTTTAGATGATTAATTTTTGGAAAAAAGGTAAGCCTATAGCCTTACTTTTTGGCTAAAATTGGCCACTTTTTTAGATGATTAATTTTTGGAAAAAAGGTAAGCCTATAGCCTTACTTTTTGGCTAAAATTGGCCTTTTTTTAATTGATCAAATTTTGGAAAAAAGTAATCCAATAACCTTATATTTTGGCTAACGTTGGCCACTTCTTCAGATAATCAATTTTTGGAAAAAAAGGTAAGCTTATAGCCCTACTTTTTGGCCAAAATTGGCCACTTTTATAGATGATTAATTTTTGGAAAAAAGGTAAGCCTATAGCCTTACTTTTTGGCTAAAATTGGCCACTTTTTTAGATGATTAATTTTTGAAAAAAAAGGTAAGCCTACAGCCTTATTTTTTGGCTAAAATTGGCCACTTTTTTAGATGTTCAATTTTTGGAAAAAAGGTAAGCCTATAGCCTTACTTCTTGCCTAAAATTGGCCACTTTTCTAGTTGATTAATTTTTGGAAAAAAGGTAAGCCTATAGCCTAAATTTTTGGCTAAAATTGGCCACTTTTTCAGATGATCAATTTTTGGAAAAAAGGTAAGCCTATAGCTTTACTTTTTTGGTAAAATTGGCCACTTTTCCAGATGATCAATTTATGGAGGTAGATAAGCCTATAGCCTCCCTTTTTGGCTAAAACTGGCCACATTTTCAGTTGATCAATTTTTGGAAAAAAGGTAAGCCTATAGCCTTACTTTTTAGCCAAAATTGGCCACTTTTTCAGATGATCAATGTTTGGAAAAAAGGTAAGCCAATAGCCTTACTTTTTGGCTAAAATTGGCCAGTTTTTTAGATGATTAATTTTTGAAAAGAAAGGTGAGCCTATAGCCTTATTTTTTGGCCAAAATTGGCCACTATTTCAGATGATCAATTTTTGGAAAAAAGGTAAGATAATAGCCTTACTTTTTGGTTAAAATTGGCCTTTTTTCAGTCGATCAAATTTTGGAAAAAGGAAAGCCAATAACCTTTCTTTTTGGACAAAATTGGCCACTTTTCCAGATGATCAATTTTTGGAAAAAAAGGTAAGCCTATAGCCTTACCCTTTGGCTAAAATTGGCCTTATTTTAGTTGATCAAATTTTGGAAAAAAGGTAAGCCTATAGCCTTACTTTTTGGCTAAAATTGGCCACTTTTTTAGATGATTAATTTTTGAAAAAAAAGGTAAGCCTATAGCCTTATTTTTTGGCTAAAATTGGCCACTTTTTCAGATGTTCAATTTTTGGAAAAAAGGTAAGCCTATAGCCTTACTTCTTGCCTAGAATTGGCCACTTTTTTAGTTGATTAATTTTTGGAAAAAAGGTAAGCCTATAGCCTAAATTTTTGGCTAAAATTGGCCACTTTTTCAGATGATCAATTTTTGGAAAAAAGGTAAGATAATAGCCTTACTTTTTGGTTAAAATTGGCCACATTTTCAAATGATAATTTTTTGGAAAAAAAGGTAAGCCTATAGCCTTAACTTTTGGCTAAAATTGGCCATTTTTTCAGATGATCAATTTTTCGAAAAAAGGTAAGCCTATAGCCTTACTTTTTGGCTAAAAGTGGTCACTTTTTCAGTTGATCAATTGATGAAAAAAAGGTAAGCCTATAGCCTTACTTTTTGGCTAAAATTGGCCTTTTTTTCAGTTGGTCAAATTTTGGAAAAAAGGTAAGCCAGAAGCCTTACTTTTTGGCTAAAATTGACCACTCTTTCAGATGATCAATGTTTGGAAAGAAAGGTAAGCCTATAGCCTTACTTTTTGGCTAAAATTGGCCTTTTTTCAGTTGATCAAATTTTGGAAAAAGGAAAGCCAATAACCTTACTTTTTGGCCAAAATTGGCCACTTTTCCAGATGATCAATTTTTGGAAAAAAAGGTAAGCCTTTAGCCTTACCCTTTGGCTAAAATTGGCCTTATTTTAGTTGATCAAATTTTGGAAAAAAGGTAAGCCTATAGCCTTACTTTTTGGCTAAAATTGGCCACTTTTTTAGATGATTAATTTTTGGAAGAAAGGTAAGCCTATAGCCTTACTTTTTGGCTAAAATTGGCCTTTTTTTAGTTGATCAAATTTTGGAAAAAAGGTAAGCCAATAACCTTATATTTTGGCTAACGTTGGCCACTTCTTCAGATAATCAATTTTTGGAAAAAAAGGTAAGCTTATAGCCTTACTTTTTGGCCAAAATTGGCCACTTTTATAGATGATTAATTTTTGGAAAAAAAGTTAGCCTATAGCCTTACGTTTTGGCTAAAATTGACCACTTCTTCAGATGATCAATTTTTGGAAAAAAAGGTAAGCCTATAGCCTTACTTTTTGGCTAAAATTGGCCTTTTTTTCAGTTGATCAAATTTTGGAAAAAGGTAAGCCAATAACCTTACTTTTTGGCCAAAATTGGCCTTTTTTTAGTTGATCAAATTTTGAAAAAAGGTAAGCCAATAACCTTAATTTTTGGCTAAAGTTGGCCACTTTTTCAGATGATCAATGTTTGGAAAAAAGGTAAGCCTATAGCCTTACTTTTTGGCTAAAATTGGCCTTTTTTTAATTGATCAAATTTTGGAAAAAAGGTAATCCAATAACCTTATATTTTGGCTAACGTTGGCCACTTCTTCAGATAATCAATTTTTGGATAAAAAGGTAAGCTTATAGCCTTACTGTTTGGCCAAAATTGGCCACTTTTATAGATGATTAATTTTTGGAAAAAAAGTAAGCCTATAGCCTTACGTTTTGGCTAAAATTGACCACTTCTTCAGATGATCAATTTTTGGAAAAAAATGTAAGCCTATAGCCTTACTTTTTGGCTAAAATTGGCCCTTTTTTCAGTTGATCAAATTTTGGAAAAAGGTAAGCCAATAACCTTACTTTTTGGCCAAAATTGGCCTTTTTTTAGTTGATCAAATTTTGGAAAAAAGGTAAGCAAGTAGCCTTACTTTTTGGCTAAAATTGACCACTTTTTCAGATGATCAATTTTTGGAAAAAAAGGTAAGCCTATAGCCTTACTTTTTGGCTAAAATTGGCCTTTTTTCAGTTCATCAAATTTGGAAAAAAAGTAAGCCAATAACCTTACTTTTTGGCCAAAATTGGCCACTTTTTCAGATGATCAATTTTTTGAAAAAAGGAAAGCCTATAGCCTTACCCTTTGGCTAGAATTGGGCTCTTTTTAGTTGATCAAATTTTGGAAAAAAGGTAAGCCTATAGCCTTACTTTTTGGCTAAAATTGGCCACTTTTTTAGATGATTAATTTTTGAAAAAAAAGGTAAGCCTATAGCCTTATTTTTTGGCTAAAATTGGCCTTTTTTTCAGATGTTCAATTTTTGGAAAAAAGGTAAGCCTATAGCCTTACTTCTTGCCTAGAATTGGCCACTTTTTTAGTTGATTAATTTTTGGAAAAAAGGTAAGCCTATAGCCTAAATTTTTGGCTAAAATTGGCCACTTTTTCAGATGATCAATTTTTGGAAAAAAGGTAAGATAATAGCCTTACTTTTTGGTTAAAATTGGCCACATTTTCAAATGATAATTTTTTGGAAAAAAAGGTAAGCCTATAGCCTTAACTTTTGGCTAAAATTGGCCATTTTTTCAGATGATCAATTTTTCGAAAAAAGGTAAGCCTATAGCCTTACTTTTTGGCTAAAAGTGGTCACTTTTTCAGTTGATCAATTGATGAAAAAAAGGTAAGCCTATAGCCTTACTTTTTGGCTAAAATTGGCCTTTTTTTCAGTTGATCAAATTTTGGAAAAAAGGTAAGCCAGAAGCCTTACTTTTTGGCTAAAATTGACCACTCTTTCAGATGATCAATGTTTGGAAAGAAAGGTAAGCCTATAGCCTTACTTTTTGGCTAAAATTGGCCTTTTTTCAGTTGATCAAATTTTGGAAAAAGGAAAGCCAATAACCTTACTTTTTGGCCAAAATTGGCCACTTTTCCAGATGATCAATTTTTGGAAAAAAAGGTAAGCCTTTAGCCTTACCCTTTGGCTAAAATTGGCCTTATTTTAGTTGATCAAATTTTGGAAAAAAGGTAAGCCTATAGCCTTACTTTTTGGCTAAAATTGGCCTTTTTTTAGTTGATCAAATTTTGGAAAAAAGGTAAGCCAATAACCTTATATTTTGGCTAACGTTGGCCACTTCTTCAGATAATCAATTTTTGGAAAAAAAGGTAAGCTTATAGCCTTACTTTTTGGCCAAAATTGGCCACTTTTATAGATGATTAATTTTTGGAAAAAAAGTTAGCCTATAGCCTTACGTTTTGGCTAAAATTGACCACTTCTTCAGATGATCAATTTTTGGAAAAAAAGGTAAGCCTATAGCCTTACTTTTTGGCTAAAATTGGCCTTTTTTTCAGTTGATCAAATTTTAGAAAAAGGTAAGCCAATAACCTTACTTTTTGGCCAAAATTGGCCTTTTTTTAGTTGATCAAATTTTGAAAAAAGGTAAGCCAATAACCTTAATTTTTGGCTAAAGTTGGCCACTTTTTCAGATGATCAATGTTTGGAAAAAAGGTAAGCGTATAGCCTTACTTTTTGGCTAAAATTGGTCACTTTTTCAGTTGATCAATTGATGAAAAAAAGGTAAGCCTATAGCCTTACTTTTTGGCTAAAATTGGCCTTTTTTTCAGTTGATCAAATTTTGGGAAAAAGGTAAGCCAGTAGCCTTACTTTTTGGCTAAAATTGACCACTTTTTCAGATGATCAATTTTTTGAAAAAAAGGTAAGCCTATAGCCTTACTTTTTGGCTAACGTTGGCCAATTTTTCAGATAATCAATTTTACGAAAAAAAGTAAGCTTATAGCCTTACTTTTTGGCTAAAATTGGCCACTTTTATAGATGATTAATTTTTGAAAAAAGGTAAGCCTATAGCCTTACTTTTTGGCCAAAATTGGCCACTTTTATAGATGATTAATTTTTGGAAAAAAAGTTAGCCTATAGCCTTACGTTTTGGCTAAAATTGACCACTTCTTCAGATGATCAATTTTTGGAAAAAAAGGTAAGCCTATAGCCTTACTTTTTGGCTAAAATTGGCCTTTTTTTCAGTTGATCAAATTTTAGAAAAAGGTAAGCCAATAACCTTACTTTTTGGCCAAAATTGGCCTTTTTTTAGTTGATCAAATTTTGAAAAAAGGTAAGCCAATAACCTTAATTTTTGGCTAAAGTTGGCCACTTTTTCAGATGATCAATGTTTGGAAAAAAGGTAAGCGTATAGCCTTACTTTTTGGCTAAAATTGGTCACTTTTTCAGTTGATCAATTGATGAAAAAAAGGTAAGCCTATAGCCTTACTTTTTGGCTAAAATTGGCCTTTTTTTCAGTTGATCAAATTTTGGGAAAAAGGTAAGCCAGTAGCCTTACTTTTTGGCTAAAATTGACCACTTTTTCAGATGATCAATTTTTTGAAAAAAAGGTAAGCCTATAGCCTTACTTTTTGGCTAACGTTGGCCAATTTTTCAGATAATCAATTTTACGAAAAAAAGTAAGCTTATAGCCTTACTTTTTGGCTAAAATTGGCCACTTTTATAGATGATTAATTTTTGAAAAAAGGTAAGCCTATAGCCTTACTTTTTGGCTAAAATTTGCCACTTTTTTAGATGATTAATTTTTGGAAAAAAGGTAAGCCCATAGATTTTTTTTGTGGCTAAAATTGGCCACTTTTTCAGCTGATCAATTTTTGGAAAAAAAGGCAAGCCTATAGCCTCAGTTCTTGCCTAAAATTGGCCACTTATTTAGATGATTAATTTTTTTAAAAAAGGTAAGCCTATAACCTTACTTTTTGGCTAAAATTGGCCACTTTTTTAGATGATTAATTTTTGGAAAAAAGGTAAGCCTATAGCCTTACCTTTTGGCTAAAATTAGCCACTTTTTTAGATGATTAATTTTTGGAAAAAAGGTAAGCCAATAACCTTAATTTTTGGCTAAAGTTGGCCACTTTTTTAGATGATTAATTTTTGGAAAAAAGGTAAGCCTATAGCCTTATTTTTTGGCTAAAATTAGCCACTTTTTCAAATGATCAATTTTTTGAAAAAAAGGTAAGCCTATAGCCTTACTTTTTGCCTAAAATTTGCCACTTTTTTAGATGATTAATTTTTGGAAAAAAGGTAAGCCTATAGCCTTACTTTTTGGCTAAAATTGGCCACTTTTTTAGATGATTAATTTTTGGAAAAAAGGTAAGCCTATAGCCTTACTTTTTGGCTAAAATTGGCCACTTTTTTAGATGATTAATTTTTGGAAAAAAGGTAAGCCTATAGCCTTACTTTTTGGCTAAAGTTGGTCACTTTTTCAGTTGATCAATTGATGTAAAAAAGGTAAGCCTATAGCCCTACTTTTTGGCCAATATTGGCCACTTTCTTAGAATATCCATTTTTGGTAAACAGGTAAGCCTATAGCCTTACTTTTTGGCTAAAATTTGCCACTTTGTTAGATGATTAATTTTTGGAAAAAAGGTAAGCCTATGGCCCTATTTTTTGGCGAATATTGGCCACTTTTTTAGATGATCAATTTTTGGAAGAAAGGTAAGCCTATAGCCTTACTTTTTGGTTAAAGTTGGCCACTTTTTTAGATGAGTAATTTTTGGAAGAAAGGTAAGCCTATAGCCTTACTTTTTGGCCAAAGCTGGCCACTGTTTGAGAGCATATATTTGTGGGAAAAAAGGAAGCCTATATCCTTACTGTTTGCCAAAGTTGTCCACTGATTCAGAGCATAAAGTTTTGGGAAGAAAGGCAAGTCTATATCCTTACTTTTTTGCAAAAGTTGACCACTTTTTCAGAGCATAAATTTTTGGGTAAAATGGCAAGCCTATATCCTTACTTTTTGCTAAAATTGGCCACTTTTTCAGAGTATCATTTGGTGGGGAAAAAGTCTATAGTATTGATATCTGACCATTATTAGCAGTATTTTAAGACCATCAATTTTGTGGAAAAATAGCAAAACTTTTGCCTTACTTTTTGCCATTTTCAAAGATTATCAATTTTTTTGAAAAATGACAAGGCTATAGTTCTTTTTGCTGGAAATACTGGCCTATTTTGAGTCCATTTATGTGGGGATAATTTTGTTTAAGTTGTGGGTTCAGTTATTTTGTGACAACATTTTTTTATTATACCATGTGGGTAGTCTACAGCATTTTCTTTTGGGAATAATTTAGTCTTCACAAGGTATTCAATTTGTTGGCAAATTTGAAAGGCTTAAATCCTTTTTGGAAAGGGAGGTTAGCATATCTCATGCTTTTCAAAGCAGTTTCGTTTTACGTCAAAGTTTGAATTGGTGTAGGGTGTTTTATAATTTGTATTTATTTTTTGGAAAGAAGATGTTTCAGTTATAAGGAGCAATGAAGAGAAACAGCGCTTCATCATTCAACTGGAATATATTATTTTAACCTCGATATTTTTGTGTCGCATTAATTTAGATATAGAGATTCTCTACAAACAAAACACTAAATAAATTTATCGTGTTAAACATCTTATAAAGAATTGGCTGCAAAAGTCGAACATTATATCCTGATAGCTACATTGAAAAAGCACACTATTTATAATCCTTTTTAGTAACACACATAATATAATCAACTAGAACTATATCAGAAAACGATTTTGTTTATTACCATTATTGGTAATGAAACGTTTAATCAGGAAAGGACATTTTGTACTCTCTTGGGAAATATCAAACAAATATGCAATAGATAATATTTTATGATATTACCATTTGTGAAAGATTTCGAGACCTTATTGCTGGCAAGGTAATTGACAATCAAGTATTTTTGACACATTCAAAGATTGCTTTCCAAGTTACTGAGCTAAACATAGAGAAAGAAGTCTAATTAGTATTGCATTTATGAAATGACGCTTAGCAAAATGCTTCTGCTGGATAATGACGATTGGAAAATTGAAATGTTGAAATATTTGGCTTTGCATTAATTTGTAAAGCTAAAGAGGAAAAAACATTGTACTTAATAGTCTATGCGCTTATAAGTACAGGGTAGATACATAAGCAGGGTAAAGTGTTTTCACTTTGCTTTCAAAGACATTGCAAATTCATTCATGAA
>OZ025201.1:6555585-6667585 GCA_964019065.1 Catostylus mosaicus
AAATAATGCCATTTTGTAAAAATCTTGTAAAAGAGAACAGTTAAGAAATAGAATAGTTCGGAGTTGTCCTAATCAAAGGGAAAATTGTTATGAAAATGAAATGTAAATGAAAAGAATTAATTACAAATGTAAAGAAAATTACGTCTAAATTCACGTTTCAATATATTACAAGACCAAAAATTTGAATTAAATGAAAAATATGACCATTTAGGATTACAATAAGTTGCGACATAGAATACAAATCACTAATCGTAACCACTAATCGAAATCACAAACCATTGCAATCACTAATGATCTGTTTTCTAATTTAAGACCGTAAAAATATATTGTATACAACGAATTATAAAGATATTTTAATATTAAGAAATTCACTCTCTACCTGACTGAACCATTACAACCGAAAATATTCAAAAACATAACCACTATAAAATATAAAATACCATACAGCAATTAATAATACCTGAGTCCGCAAATTTTAGTCCAATCCTTTTTACATTTACAAAATAATATAACATACTTCATGGAACTATTTCTCGCATGTATAAGATATTGCATCCAATTTCCTTGGAAAAAATTGAATTGTATTTTACAAATTGTAAATTGCATTTTTATGGCAAAAGGATACATATGAAATGCACTTTTTTTTCAAATTTGAGCCAGAAAGTTGGATTTGTCATTTTAACGATTCAAATCCAAATGTTTTGATTAAATACCAAAATGATGATAACTGAGTTTATTCTTATGCGAGAAAAATTTGTACGAATTACCTGGCAAGATAATATATTATAATAAATTATCCTGTGAGGCAAATGCATGTAATATCACTGGGTTTAGCTTCGTATATAATCGACAAATTAGTTTATCTTACCTTTACACTTACATAGATGTTCCTCATGACACAGGCCTAGCCTTCAACTTGATGCTCGTCGGCAGTAGTATCCTAATACTTTACATTTTTCACACAGCATTTGTGGGTGCTCCTTCGTCTGATCTGAAACGTCCAACCCATCTGGTTTGTCCAATGGTCTTTGCTTATGTGGATATACATTCAGGTTACATTTGATGCACATTTGCCCCATGTTTGCCCAGCTGTTACCACTCATCCACTTGCGTTTGCACGAAGGGCATTTGTATTCGCCAAAGCAACGCTTTTTCCCTTGGTATGGTGTTAGTCCTTCGCCTTTGGGACGTGCCTGGAAAATTTTGATTTGAAAAACTTACTTGATAATCCTTCAACAGATTTGTGAAGATGGACATTTGCAAAGCAGTGTCTCTAGATCATTTAATTTCAGTTAAAGGAATATCAGGGAACTTTAAATTAGCAGAATCAATTGCAAGTTTCTAAAAACATGTTTAATCATGTCCCCAAAATACAAAAAATTGAAAATAGGGACGGTAGGATGTTTATGTATACATGAAAATTGTTCAAACAGCATCCATAACAGAATGTTACAGAAAATATCATTAGAGGGTTTTCAACCTATGAATAAGGGAAAACTATTAGACGGCGGGAATAACCTTCTTAAAACAAACTTCCCGTTATCAAAAGAAACAAAAGGGACTTTTCTTAATTTTCTTCATCATCTGACATATGAGGTGTTCTGGAATGACCAAAACCACTAAATTTAACAATTGGGTAAAAACCCAAGATGAAACGAAAACCATGAACTTTCCGTTGACAACCAGCAACTTAACCATAGGGTTGCATAGATGCTAAAATAGGATGTACATGGCTCACCACAGGATATCTGGAAGGCCTTAACAAGTTTCTTACGTTTGATGGCCAGACAGTTTCCATATGATTAAAGTTATTAAGAATGTATTATAACCATACGTCCAGACACTTCCCTTCTACCTTGTTATCATCATTATTTCTCGACATCTTTAATTCTTTAGGGTTAAAAGGCGGTGGTACCATGCAGTGGATTTAAGACTGGAACACTTATTCTCTGATGGTTTTAAGTATAAACCAAGGTATGGGAGTGGCTCTAACATTGTATTCATATCAAACTCTAATACTTTTGAACAAATTTGGTGAGTCAGTGAGTCAGCGAGTAAACCTCTTTAGTAAAACCCCAAAACTAGGCGCAGATATTAAATCTTCTAAAGAGTTCTGTTATCAGTAATCTAGGCCTTATTCACATGAAAGTTTTAAGAAGACTTCAAATTTTTAATCTGAAAAACACACGACCTCACCTAGGTTTTTTAGCTGATAAGCACACAAATATGATATAAATCGTTATAGTGGCAAAAGAGCCACAAATGTTGAGACAAAGAGAACAAATTGAAATCATATGGGGTCATTATCAAATCAGGCACTTAAGCAGAAATGAATAAAACACGCGACATTAACCTTTTATCATCATGAGAATACTATGTGTGAGGCAGTTTACTGCAAACCTTATGGTTTATTAAGGGATACGAATATGCTGATAATATCACAATCATTCTCTTTGATTCGCACGGGTTTTATGTTGCTAACAGCCTTAATAAGGGTATGAAAAAAGGAAACAAATGTAAAACAATAAACCGCGGATAGTTGACGGTGAAGGCGATAAACAAGTGAAAAGTTTGCGCACGAGACCTGCGGCTTTGCGCCTCCATGGGCTTATTTCCTGCGGCGACAGACTGGTGATCTTAAAGACCATGCCCATATGCTTTTAAACCAAAACAGATCTAGTAAAAGACCATTGATTATCCTGCAGACTTTGCAATAAAGATCTCGAATTAAACTCATGTATAAAAAGGCCGATAATCAATTTACTAGTGACATTCAGACTAAAATTCAAATGAAAGCATCTTAACTAGTTGCAAGCCGCATAATTGTCATATGTATTAGCATCTCAATCCTTCGTATTATCTTCTCATTAATCATAATGCAATCAACGTAAAGAATTGATTTTACAAAAACATGCTGTGAAACATGCTGTCTAGGAGCCATCTTTCTTCTTTTTTAATGCAACATAATTCATATTTCTTTTCCTATTCTTGCATTCTACTTTCTTCTTCCATCTTGTCCTTCAATCAGTCCTCGACAAATCGAGTGATTACCACCTTGAACAATGGTTAATAAATGAAATGACCAAACAATCACTAAACTTCTTTAACTTCCCAATAATCTTGCAGACTTTAAAAAGAGAGCTTTTGAAACTGTAGAGATTGCAAAAATTGGCAAAAAGTCATAAACAAAACTCATAGTCAGGGCCGCGAGAGGGTTTTGAGGCCTGGGGGCAAAACTGCAAAATAACGCCCTTTATGTCTGTGATCGATGCGAGAAGAAGGGAACGAAAGCAAGGGAATCTGGGGAACTGGGACTGGAGGCTCTCTTAGAACCTTGTAGGCTACTCAATCATTCATGAATTAACAAAATTACCTGTGGGCAATCTTTGATGTAATGTCCTTTGCAAAAACAAAGGTGGCACAAATAACCCTCTGGTGGTTTCCTGGCTTTCTTGTGCTGAGCAAGTTGGTAAGGTGTCATAGAAAACTCGAGATCAACACTGTTTGGTGTGAGTGATCCTGATGACGTAGAAGCGGGCTCATCGATACTGTAGGAACGCAAATTGTGCTCAAACTCAAACTGATCGTAATGATCATCTCGCAATTCGTAAAAATCTGGTTTGAAATCAAATGCAGAATTGTAGCTGTCGAAACGCGACTTATGCAGCTTGCTTGGCGGAGGAGCATAGTAATTGTCGTAATTGTCGTAACAGATTGGGTCGGTCGTATTTTCGTTGTATTTGCGAAGTTTGTAATCATCAACCCTTTGCTCATATGATCCAAAGTTGTTTCGATGCTTGTTTGTCGCATCATCTGATTCGATCGTCTTCAACAAATCCCTCGCAAAAGTTGCGAACAGGTCGTTTGGTTGCGGTTCGTGCAGCTGGTGATGATTATGATTGTTGTGATTGTTGTGATTATGATCGAATGATGTCTTCGATTGATCAAATGAACTGAACTAAAATATAAAATAATATTATCAATAAGGTGTAATGTAAATCATTTCAACCCCCCCCCCCCAACTTCCCTAGTTTTAACTTGGGGGCCAGGATCTGGGGGCCAGGATCAGGGGGCCAGGTTTTGGTAAGAGTTAGACAAATAATTGATCAATGAAGTGTTAGTTAAATGTCTTAATTTCTTTTCATTTTTGCTTCAATCAAAATGATGATGAAGGTCTTTTGGTGCTTCGGCATCTGACCTCAAATTTACTAATCATCCAACTTAATTTTTTAGATTAAATTATTGATGTATAATCAAGGTTAATCCTTAATTATTCAAAATCGTTAATTAGCTTTTGTTCTTATTTCTTTTCCTATCCGCAAATCTTTCCTATTAAACTCTCCAAATCCAAAATTAATTTCAAAGATTTCACTTGCATTCCTCACAAAGGTCAAAGCATTTTTGCAAAATCAATGCAAATGCAGGCAAATATGCCGTCGAAATTAAGTCAATGCAAGCAATAGAATATTTAAATATGCAAATACGAACATTTAATCTCTAAAACCAGAAAAGAATCATTTGATTTCAATTTGTTATGAAAAGACAAAATAAATGATGTGCCCATTATCTAAGAAAAAACTAGGAAAGCGCATTACAATGAACTTGGAGACTGAAAATTTAATCAAAATTCTCCAACCTTTTATTAATAGCAAAATGTACTCGCAACTTTTTGAAAAAATTTCTACGTCATTAATTTCACTAAACTGTTTAGAAGCGGAGGGGAGGGATGAGATTTAGCACCCTTGTTAAGTTCGTAATCTTCTAAGACTGTCTCAATTATGAGCTTCTTTTTTCTAGCCCAAAAACTCATATTAAAAGCGAGCTACAAAAGTGGTATGCATCATTTTGAAGATGCAACATCAATACTTGAACCCAGGATGTTGAAGGGCGTGTTACTACCATCATGGATGCGTGGGTTTTTGATTTTGTTAAGGCAGGTCAGGTCTGTGGCATCCTCACGGTTTGAGAAAGAGGTACTCTTAAAAAATGACATTAAAAAACAGTGAATAAGGAAACAATGGTTAAGAGGGGCTTGAGGACAAACACTCGATCTCAGTTTATGAAAGAATATCTTATATATCTTATGATATTTGATATTGATATGACTGTGAATAAATAAGCAAAACATGCTGATATGATAAACAAAATCAAAGAAAAACAGTATGACGTGGATGTTTGCTTAACTTGTTTTTAGCAACGTGAAAACCTCAAATCTACTTCACGAAGAGCTTAAATATATGACCCAATGTGAAAGTATTGTTTTGACCAAGGGTATGTTTAATTGTTCATTTGTTATCAGAGAAAATAACATAGGTTTAACAGAGACCAAGGGGTTTGAGGCTTTCCATCATGCCACCCTTCAGTTCAGTCACATTGCCTGGAGCTGCAAATTTTCAGACAGATACAAAGCCTCTCAAACTCAAATGATATGATGGCATTTATAACAGCAAATAAACAATATACAATTACTTTCTTTCTTCAATTCATGTTCTAGTTTCCTTATACACAACAAATAACAAAGGAGATATCTAAAACCAAAGAGACATCATCGGGCAAAATGCCAAAGATGAGATAAAAGCGTCTTTGGTCATATATTATGATGATGATGATAAAATAGTGATGATGATAATGAAGATAATGATATGATGATGGTGATGATTATAATGATGATGATGGTGATGATTATGATGATGATGATGATGATGATGATGATGATGATGATGATGATGATGATGATGATGATGATGATGATGGTGATGATGGTGATGATGATGATGATGATGATGATAATGCTGATGATGGTGATGATGATGATGATGATGATGGTGATGGTGATGGTGATGAACAGGCTAGTATGCTGTTATTCTTTTTTAATATCGCACCTTTTTCAAAAGATTATTAGGACGTGCCGTCTTTTTTTATGATAACAGCGTTAACGGTTAGCTCATTTCCATGATCTATCCGTAGAAACACCTGCGGTGGCGCAACGAACATCCGCTTACTTTATGACAGGCGGCCTATAATAGAAGGTGTTTTTAAAGGTGTTATTGGACAGCTCTGCAAAAACTAAATGAAGCAGCCCTGGTCATACATCATAATACCCCTTTTGCTATAGTCTGTGAGGTAGGCTAGTTAAAAAAGCACCCTGGAATGGGAGCAAGGTTGCGGAGACGAGGAACATAACTGATTCATATTGCATATTCAAATTTTTATTTAATGATATTTGGACCAACTTAATCTTATGTTTCTGTTTTGCTTTTGCGCAGTAAATTAGTTAAAAATGGCTCAAGGTCTGGGGTTTACTGTCTGGGCCACAGGAAACCAAAAAGAGCCGATGTTGAATGAATTAAAATCCACTAAGCTCGTGAATAAAGAGATCCTCCTTGGTCTTTTGACCATGATCAGCCCATATTGGTTGTCTAATACTAGCAGGGCTAATTGGATAAAGAACTCATATCTTCAATATTTTTCCCATATATGGATGGATTTATCCATAAGGAGAGCCACTTCGAGACAACAATGTGCAACTAAAAGAACCATACAGGAAACTGCGCTAGAGTTAAAAGAAACCATGTTCATGAAGCATTCAAAGGTCTGTTTATTCCCAGGAACCATGGAACATCGGCCAGCTGTAGAATCACTAGAACTTCTTGTTGAACAATCATTATTATGATGACATTATCATGGAGAAGGCAAAAATGAAATAAGCTCATTGGCTAAACACACCAGAAAAAAAAACACGAAAATTTCAAATATTTTCGTGTTCATATTTTGCATCACTATTCTGAGCTTTTTCAGAGTAGATAAAGAATCTCCATTGAAGTTTTCATCTTGAATTGAAAACAAAAGAGGGAAGGACAGCTGAAAGTTTTAAACTATTCTTGTCTGCAATGTGTAAACAAAATAAAAGAAAATTTATGAAAGTGAATGAGAATCAGTCTGATATAAGCATATACTGTAGTTATATAAGATTACATTAGCATTTGTAAGAATTGTCTGAGTCAAAATGATGACCATTTGTTGATGAGATACCATGCAAACATTGCATAAATTTTTGATTATTAAAAGTTCAAACATAATTAGCTTAACTTTTTATGGCACGTGCTAACTTATTACATTTGTAAAAGTTCTTTCAAACGTTGAAAAATGAATGGAAGTTTTAAATTTTTCATAATTCCATAGACGGCAGTGCAAATAAAATATAATGCACTGTAGATGCAGATACATTTTGTCCTCCATTCTTTACGCCCACCTCGTTATAAAACGTATATTACGCTAAGGTTCTATGCCTTGTGATTGGCTGGATTTCATAATTAAGATGATATGGCGGCTATGATGTTCATAAAGATGAGAAATGTTGATAAAAATAATAGAACACAGATAATACCACGTTAAAGAAAAATACCATCTGTCTTGCAGTCATCAAGAAAGGCTAAATGATTTTTAAGTTTGGATGACGGTTAGGGGTGAATGATTCTATTGGCTGTTTTGGATTGAAAATGACGGTAAGATAACGAAAAGAAAAGTGTTATATTATATAGTTATATATATAGGACAGGTAATAAATTAAAAGGGAGGGGCAAGAAAATGAATGCGGAATAATGACATCATCCAGAGTCCTTTACAGAATTCTTAATTTAAACCACAGAATTTGGAATTCAAAACAGCTATTCATTCCGAGTATGAATCAATTTTGCATAAAAATGACTGAGAAAAAGCAGCTAAAAGCACGAAGTTTATTGCAAAATGAATTCTAAAAAAGTTAAAGATAACATGAGATTATCAGATTGTTGAACGAGGTTGAAATAAAAAAGGAAAGGATACTGACACCGATACCTGTCTAAAATTCTTAAGCATTTTGTTAAGAAGCAGACCTATTTTGAAATGTTGTTTTTCAAATGTAAGCCTAACATTACGTCATAACTACATTACATCATTAAAAAACAAGTGAGAAGCGCATGACAAATTTGGTAAGGTCAACAAGTCGTGGCCTCGGTATGATGCAATGACATGTTCGTAACTATTAGCCCGCTATGACCCACAATGAACTATGTTCCACCCCCAGCACAAAAGTACCACGAGCAATGCCTAGTGATAGCTTTGACATGCATTTTAACAGAGCCAAACGGACACTTTAATTAACGGAAAGTATCAGTTACACGACTAATATATATAAACATAAAACAACAAAGGAATCTCGAGGAGCGGTACCACTTGAGTAGGTAAGAGAAACGGTTCCACTTGATGGGAGGGGGAGCGGGAGCGGACCACCCTGAAGCAATACTCTCTATAAAAAGGTCCCTGAATATAAGTATTTCATGACGTTTCTTATTATGCTTCAAAATCAAAGTTTCTGCCATTTTTTGGGGGCTGCTTTTATCGATTTGAAAGCTTTCAATAATGTTGCATGGATCCAACGGCCTGTTCCTCTCTCAATTACGCATACCATTTAGTTTTTTGGAGCAAAGTAAGACCATTTAATTTTAACCAACAGAATTGATTCCTTGGATGTAAAATTTTTAAAAGGAGTATTATGGTAAACATGGATTCTAAATAGAAGCTATTAAGAATACAGAGGCGCTGTTTGTGTATTGTTTAATTGGTGGATGGTAAGAAACCTTCAGATTAGGGATCAACTTTAGCAGGAAGACGAAAAGATAAGCACTTTGTTCACTCAGCATCATTGAGCATAGGAGACGTCTCTATTGCTTGAATTGAAAAATGCCCTACGATTCGGTCCTGTCTTTCTCTGTGATGAGAGAAGCAATTCTGCAGTAGACAGTGAACCAGACTGTGATAAGCAGATATTGTGACATTGAGCTAAGCAGAGATGGGAACGGACTGTATCGTTCGTAAACATCTGCTTACGTAACAGATGAATATCAGCGGGATTGCGTGTATTTTCTCATATACAAAGAATTAGAACTCGGCTTCTTGCATTTCTTATAAATGGATAGTAGCACGGTTGAGGCGATGAGATATTATATTATTAAGAAATCCTCTTTTCTATGAGAGATTTCAAGAGCTGAGATGAGCTTAACCGAGGCAATCCTTGAACTTATTAAGATGAGACGTGTCAAGGCTGCCTGTTGGAAAACCACAGAGTTATAAGATGCTTATAAAACAAAACAGATGTTGCTCATGCATTAGCACTTAAAGAGAATTAAGTGAATGATGTTGGACAAATGCAACTGGGATGATGAAGAATTTTAAAGGACGTCCTTTGTAATGATGCAATGGGAGCTATGTGGGTGGGAGGCTGTCTGGGTGGGAGGCCGCCAATGCCTAAGGGTCATTAGTAAAATTGTAAAAAAAGGGCAAAAAATAACACAGCTAAAGTGATGATGAGGCCAGACTTTCCATTGCAAAAGTATTGAATAAACATGAATGCGTTTTAGACCAAGCTGTAACTAAAATTAGAACTTTGAAATATTACAATCGTTACAACTTGACAACGATTCAAACTTGGATGATTTAGTTTGATTCAGTTTGATTCACCTTGATTCACAGTAATCATGATTTTTGTTCACCAAAACAGGCTAACGTCATGCCCCGCAAAAAGCTGGAGACGTGACAAAGTTCGATCGAGTGGCAAAACGATTTTAAATTCCTATACTCACAGTTTATTGTTTACATTTTATACGTTCAAGGGAAATTTATTGCTGAAAAGGAGTATCTGGTATCAAGGGATCTAAACTTCACCCCGGTTGGCAAGCCCCCCCCCCCTGCACCGATAAGAGATATAAAACGCCATTTGACTCTTTGGTTTCAGTACTGTGAAGAAAAGCCGATAAATAATTGAAGCGGCAGGAATAGCATGACAGCCAATAGATGAGAGTGACACATCATTCAACACATTTTAACAAAAATAATTATCACTTTTGAGACTTGAACAGAACACGAGGAAGTGTATTTGGCACTTGTTCAGATCATGAGAAAGACCATCAATGTAATTCATCACACTTGTTCGCATTTTTGTATGATAAACATTACTCAGAGCTGCGTATCAGCAGCAATGCAATCGTTGCAACCCTTGGTTGGCCAAAGATCTAAACATCGCACAATACACAAAAATTTGCATAGAATTCCTTTTTACTAATTTTTAAAACAGTTTTACAAGAAATGGCCGAAAGAAAAACAACATTGAACAAGCGCTGAAAGTTTGCTTTAAAAGCAGACGTTGAAATACAATAAAATCATTAGACAATATTAAACATGAGAAGGCGAGAGAAAATCTGCCCAAAGATCCAATGTGTGTAAGAGGAGTGGAAAAAAATAGAGAGATAGAAAGTTAGATGGATGATTAATATAAGAACATTATTTATACAATGCGAAAAATTCTTTTTTATAGTTTTTATGGATGCACTTTTGCATGCAGTCGAAACAGCCATGCCAGAAATGCTGACAAAATTCTTTTGTAATTCAAGAAATTCTTGAGATTATTTCAGTCTGAAATTTGTATTATTATTTGACACTTATTTGTAAGTTGCATTGCATCGTCCGTCAAAATCAATACGTATTGTATAATACTTACCGAATGTTTTGACAGTTGTGGTTAATCTAACGCAAAGCAATTTCATAACAAATAAATGAAGAAAACCAACCTGATTATCAAATGAATTGGATCCACCAAACAAAAACGAGCTTAATCGCGTAGCTGCATTTCGACGTAAAGAAGATTCTTGCAACATTGTCGCAGCCATTTTCGAATTGATTAGCGTAATTTTTCAACCAAGTTGCTGTTACCTCTCTCTATTCAACTCAATGATGGCAAAGTTGTTTCTGATAGATTCTGCATCACAGCTTTTATACGCCCTAGGCAGCGGCCGCTGACCAAGCCACCTTGCCCTAAGCCACAAGCTTTGTCACCGCAATATCTGTTTGAAAAACGAAATTTATTAAGAAAAATTGAAACAAATGTAAAAGAAAAAGAACAAGTATACCAGTTGCAATTTTTTGGAGGTGCAGCAATTACTTTTTGGCTTCCCGAAATATGAAAATGGAACAAAATTCATTGGTTTGTCTGAATGAAAATGTTTAAATAAAACTCAGTGTTGAGGCTGCTGATGGATAGGGATGCATTCAGTGTTGGTGAATTTTAAGTTTCTTATCAAAATAAACTTTACAATTGCACGAAACCAATAGAAACTTTTCATGCAACAATGGATTTAATGAAACACGTTAGTCCCTCTCCCCATACGTGATATATATGATTGAAAATAATCCATAATTCTACAATAGCAGTTCTTTGCAAAAAGGGTATGGTCAATATTACATGGTTGGGTTCAGTATTCTTTGATAAACTAACTGGGGGATGTCCTGATTGCGTGCAAGGCCGAGTCACGATTTTGACCAGAATTTAAAGAGGGACAAAGCAGCAATTGACGGATTATGTTGACGGTCATTGCATTCTGAAGGTTTAATGCGAATGAAGTAGCTAAGAGGCCGATGTTGTTGGTTTTGACAAGGGTCAATCTGTAATTCATTGTTGAAAACAGGGTGAGATGCTGGGCAAAGCAACACTAAAGGATGTTAACTATGTTTTGGAAGTTGCAAGGAAAACAACGACAACGAATGAATTGTTGAACCCCTATCACGAAAAACAGAGGGAGAAGGGTTTAATCGACATGTAAGGCGATTTGTCAATTAATTAATTATTATATTTCAACAGGTTAGATTTTCACGATATGGTTTCAGGTAAAACTCTTCAGAATAAACGTTTATCACAGCATCAAATTGTCAATCACTTCTGGCATCCAACATTTGTAGATTTACAACAAATGCTATTTGACGAGATTGTTTCCGAACAAGAGTGAAGGATAGTCGACGCGGACAACAGTGCTTTCCTTTGCTTGCAGCAAAAGCCGGGGGGATGGGGGGAGTGGAATCATATATTTTCATTTCAATATGCCTCGATTTACTCCCTAGCCCATCTTGGACACAGGCGTTTCTGACAAGCATTTATTCATACATTTCTGAATCTTTATCAGCACTCTTCTGAATCTTCACTTCACATTCGCTGTTTTGTTCTCCTGTTATTTGGTCTTCTCGTTCGAATATACTTTTTTTAATTATTCAAAGATTACTTGCAAGTTTCACGAAGTTTGCCCTGTTTGCAATAATCGAAGGAATCATTGAACCTTGCTAATCATATAAAGATTGTCAAGGAAAAGACCCGATATTAAATGCTATATCTGAGATTATTTATGGTACATGGACAGGGACTGGATTATTCTCCTTCCCCATTCCCAGCCCACCCCTAGCTATGAAGAACAGTTCCTAGTAACAAAGTCCCAATGGCAATTATCTTTGCTGTAGAGAAATAAAGGCCTCTTGGGACATTTCTTTGCAGTGCTTTCACGTAGAGGATACCCTCTGTACATGCCAAAAATTAAAAAATATAATAGACGGAACGGTAAGAAATAGTCTTCGATTTCAGCGGATCTTTTTAGCATTGGTCACAATTGTTAATTGAATGTTTTGAAATCTTAAATCTACATGTTAACAAAGACGAAAGATTACAAAAAGTATTTGCGTTTTATTCAAAAATAGCTTGGATCTTCTCTTCGTCATTTCATTATTTTCCGGTTTTGTGCAGTCCGCAAAATGGTTTGCCATTGACAACATAGAAACTTGCACCCTCTAATCGTGCCTTGCAGGCCTAAGGAAAAAAGTAGACATTGTGTGAAAACTAAAAAATACAAATCAACACAACCTTACAAACTTCCACTTCTGTGAAATACTTCATATGCAACATAGGATTATTCTTGCAAAGGGCCAATTCTAGATATAGTTGGAGAGGTTGTTGAATAATAGAACCTCTAAAACTGGTACTTTTTGATCTTTTCTTAATGCAATGGAATTAATTAGCTAAAAACAAGTTGGCACAAGAGAAACGAAACAAGAGGAGCATCCACATTTCGCAACATCGAAAGCCTTGGCCGCAGGAAAATGGCTTCATCAGTTGAATATCACGTGTTGCCAATTTGGTCTCGCAACTGCCATGTAAACATCACCTTTTCATGATAAGCAAATTTGCAATATGAGTAAAAGGTTGCTCTGATGTCATCAATGGAGGCTTGGCCAGTTGTAACATAGCAGGGATATTTCGGTATATTATCCCCTATAAGCATTGAAAATACTGTTGAAAATTAAGAAGGTCATGGAACTTACACCACAATTGAAACAATCAGTGTGCCAATTCTGATTCAATGCTTCGACGTAGCGTTGTCCACCAGTAATGGATCTATTGCAACCAGCACATTTGACACCAAAAACAGCATCATGACAATTCTCACAATAGGGTTTGCCCATTTCAATCAGAAATCCTTCATTGTTGAAGTTTTTGCCACAATTTTCGCACAAGAAATGTTCAGGGTGGTACGCCTTTCCAACGGCATTCACGCAATTCTAAAGCATAAAAATAATATGAAAAAAACATAAGAAATATATGTATAAATATAGAAATACATGTTTACTGTTGACAATTCAGTTGGCATATTCTCAAAAACACAAGAATGCTTTCACGTCATCTTAACCAACCTTACGAATTTTGATCATGTTCTACCCTATTATTGACGAGACAATTGTATAATGTGCTAAAATGACTCCTTAAAAGCCTATAAACTTCAGTATTTTCATATTTTCAAACAAAGTTTGCATTTAATTCTGTTTTATTGAAATGTTCATTTTATTCTCCAACTTGAGCAGTTAATAGAATATAAGATCGGAGATACGAAACTCTTCGTCAAACTTCGTCGACAAAGTCAAGCAGCCTATTCTTACTGAATTTCATTTAAAAAAGAAATAAAATGAGGAAAAAAAATACTTTTTGGTTAAATGATTTTCATATAAAACATGCATAAAAATGCTTCTAACAGTTCTAACCTTCTACACCGATAGTAACTTATAATATGAAATATAAAAATCATTAAATATAAACCTAGATAAAACATGTTAAAGAAGATACTTTTATACAACATGACTCACATTGCATTGATACCGTATTAAGGTTTTGAACCTTTTTATGTTGCTATATAAGCGATTACAAATAATGCAAATACTTTAAAAATATTTCCTGGTCATAATTTCCCAGCAAAGGATAGAAATGTTGTAATATATGCAAATATATAAAAAAAAGACTACATATAAAAGTAAAGGTTAACTATCAAATTGTTTTTTAGACTAACAAACTAATGAATCTGTAGAAACTATTGAATAATTGCTGAGGTATTTAATGGGATGTGTATTTGCTTAGAAAACAAGTCAAAGTTCAACAAAATGATGGGATTTTCATCCTATCAATCGATGCAGAGAGTCTATTACGACTAACTCATTTCAATATCCTTTATCTTTCTTTTCCGGCCACTGTGCATACTTGGCATAATCAATTCAACGGTAATACTGTGCACGATAGCTTGCGTTGATTATTCGATTTTCACGTGTTCTCAATGCACTTCTCATCTGATCATCAAGATCTCTTCTCATATCTCTGATGTTGTCCGTTTCAGCAGTCAAACTATCTTTATACAACTTCATCGTTAGATACTGCTGATTTGCAAATGAACAACGCTCAATTGATTTTTTGATATCATCTTCCATCTGTTCTATCAATGCTCTATTCTTCACGACTGATGATTTCTTTGCAGCACCATGTCTGAGCAGCATTTCTCTTTTTTCTTTTAAAATCCCCAAGTGCTCTTCTAGGCCTACTATTCTTGACTTAATATTTTCTGCCTTTGACTGTACAAAAGTGCAATGATAGTGCTTCTGTGATCTTTCAGCAAGTTTTCTTGACAGTTGATGCCAAATCTGTTGACCCCATGTCTTGGCTTGCTCAACTCTCATTTCAAGCTCACTTGATCGATCAGCAATACTTTTTTTGTTTGCATCAATCCGATCTATTCTATCTTGGCTGCCTTGTAAATATTCAGACAATTTTTCCTTTCTCTTTTCGGCTTCTTTTAATTTATCATCCAATCTGTCACGTCTTTCCTCTTCCCTAAATATCTTTTGCTTCAATTCATTTTGCTTCCAACGTGCCACCTTTAATCTCTTTGATGCTACTTCCCTTTCTCCTTTCAGTCGTTTCTCTTCTCGCTCATAAAATTGAATGTCTGATTTCAATTGCAATATGACATCACGCAGCGATGTAGGCTGAAGCTCCTCGCCAATGGATCGCACATGTGCGCAGTGTCTACACAGATTTGCCCTTCCTTGTCCAACCTAGAATATTTGTTCAAACTCGTACATCTCACAGTGATGTCATTATGACGTCAAGAAGCAAGCCAAAGAACATGGGGCGACTGCAATAGAGAACCAGCTCTAGACACAACGAATGAGGTGCTCTAGATGCAACCAAGCAACAAAGGGGTTACTCTGGGTAACAATACAGCACTCTGGGTCGTCGCAAAGTAGCATTGGAGTTGTTAAAATGTGCAGATAATGTGCAAAGGCCTTAGTAAAATAGATTTCCTCCTTAACCGGTAACATGTGCAGTTATAGAATGGACAACTGACAGTGTCTCATGTTTAAGGTTCTACTGTCAATAAAAGAGAACCATTAACACAACGTCTTATTTAAGATTGAGATTTAAGATTTTCTCCTTCTCAAAACTTTTTTACGTCCTCAAGTCATGATTTGAAACAAAGAATCCCTACATTTCTGCATTAATTTGCAACATTAATATTACATTCATAATATATGAATTTTAAAAATTTCTCCTGCAAAAATCAATTTCAAATCGCAATAGTTGAGTTGATAAATTTCATGCATTGAGATAATCAGATCATGAGTTGAATTTTGATTCGCTAAAAAAGACATCGTATCATCTACGTACCATTGTGTTAGTACCATTGTGTTAGTACCATAGTGTTAGAGCAATGCCAGCAGGTTAGCTTTTAGTACAAAATTATAGCAAAATGTTTCTTGTAATTGTTTTGATGTTATCTTTTGTGTTGATTTCTATGCTGTTAGTTTAACTTTAACTTGAATTGAATTGAATTGAATTGAGTGTTGGCGTTTTCTAAAGGTTTTCTAAAGTTACTTGTAGCGATTAAATCATAAAAAGTGCAAACGTTTTAAGTGCAAAAGAAAGCGTTGTTAGCATTAGTTAGCCCAGTATTATTATCATTATTGTACAAAGTTGGTTAAATCGCGTTGCCCCATGTTCTTGGGGAAACAAATCAACACATTCAAAATCAGCATTATTATTAAAAATAACAATTATATCAAGCAATAATGGTTGGAAGGTTATGTAATAAAATTCGCCGGTTCGATGTTACGACGCACAACAAGAATCTAGGGCAATATCAAGGTGATGAAGTTGTATGGCGCAAAACTCAAAAAAATATATATTCATATTTATTTATTTATTGCCTCAAATACAGTGAAAATGTTGCAAGAGAATGGACACTGGGTAATCAAAAAATGTCATGAACAGTGATGTGCAAAGAAGAACAAACAAGTAGATGAACAGAGGAAATATCCAATTAACCAATTATAAGGCTTCAAACGATACAAAAAAGGTTAGAGTGGTAAATGCGTTGAGCAGACAACAAGGAAAAACTGGTAAAAGCATTTTAAACAACAAGAGCAACTCACCCCCATAATGGGTTGGTCACATGCAGCACATTTAGGAGCAAAGAAATTGTTGTAGCAATGTTCACAAAACAGTTTGTCTTGTTCTTCTACAAATCCTTGGTTTTGCAACGAAACTTTACAAGAATTGCAGGCAAAATGTTCAGGGTGCCAAGTCTTGCCAATTGCACTTACAAATGGCCCTCTACAAAAAAACAAATATGAATCAGATAAATCATGATCACTCTTCATTTCAATTATTAATTTGATTCAAAAGTTCCTTAACACAACAGAAGTGAGGAAATTAATTTACCTGATCTCTTGGTTGCAGCTATGGCAACGTGGAGTTCTAGAAGGGTCTATTGGCGCTGTGGGCTTTTGTGCAGGCACCTTCGCAGTGGTGACTTGGGGTGGCGTTGCAGCTTGTGGTACGCTTGACGGTTTGAATGAAGGTGATGCAACAGATGTTGCAGGGGACTTGTATGAATTAGGACTTGCACTTGCATTGAACTGTGGTGCCTTTGGTACATTTGCTTTGAAGCTCGGACCACTTGGCATTGGAGCTTTTGGTATTGCGTTAACTGTTGTCTGCTGCGGAGGAGCTGAAGAATATTTTGTTGGCATGGAAACAGCTTTGTTACGATCCTCTTGTGGGCGACTAAACACAGATTGATGGGCTGGAAATAAATAGAAAATGGAGATGACTATGGATAGAAGGCAATAAATAGATGAATATGCATAGAAGACAATTAGTTAGCAATTGAATCAATGATATTTGCAATAAATGAATGATTAAGCGATTACTGATTCGATAAGCAGATAGAATGATCAGTGAATCACCTTGATCATTGCCGATTGATTCTTGTAGCATTTTAAATGTTTTTGATTGAACTCCAGGCCCAGATGATCCAAAGGATTGACGCGGAGGCTCATCTTCCTCATCAATTAACTCAGGAGGCGGAGGAGGTAAATCTGATTGGTTGAAACCCACAATACAAAAATATTAAAACAATGCGTTTGGGCAATAAAACAGGAACATAAAGTCAAAATAAAACAAAAATCAAGAATTACATTACAGCTCAAACCACGAAAAAATTGAGAGAGGGCGCACCAATAATATCGTAATTTGGGATAAAATAGTTGATAAAATATCATAGATTCAAACTTCATTGCAAAATATTGCTGAAAAGAATAAATATACTTTTCATAGTAGTATTAAAGAGAATATATATCAAATGAGAAAACAGTGAAGGCTTTAAAATGTGGCAAATGAAGAGCAGAACATGGAGAATAAAATGATGAGATAGAAGATTAGTAAAAGTAAAGCTGCGGATATGACAGTGAATGCAGGAAGATCAACATGAGAATGTTAAGTGCAGGCAAATTGTATGTAGGATTCGTAAACAGTTAGGACAGTGAACGATCGTAAAAAGTTAAATGCAACTGATGCAAATGCCTGAAATAAAAAAACTAAAAATATAAGGAATTAAAAATGTGTATGAATATAAAATGCAAATAAAATTTGTAATGAATGTATACGAAAGAATGTGGATGTACATAACATAAGTGTAAAAAGTATACAGGAGATGATTATAAAGAAATAGTCATTATCTAGTCCTTACTCAAGCAGTTTTCTTGAATTGTGATGGAAAAAACATTCATGCCTTAAATCATCTTGCAAATTCTCGTTCAAATCAAATAGGATGAATGTAGGGCATTTTCTAACTCAGACCAAGGGTTTTGAGGATATTCAATTTTGTTGAAGAATGATAAAACATACGAAATAACCATTGAGAAAACCGATGCAAATATGAGATCGAAAATACAGATTAATTGACAATGGACACACTGTTTGCTAAATAAAATTACCTAATGACAGGATAATTAGTTGGATAAGAGGAAACAAATCGAAAATAATCATTTGAGAATGAATATCATGAATTAGTTGGTTATAAACAGGCAAAACTATAAACATTTCTTTAAACTTAAATAATCATGGTAATTTGTTTGAAAATTTTCCTTATGCATTTGTTAAAAAATCATATTTTGTGGGGCAGTGCAAGTGAGCTTATGAAAGCTCAAAAATCATTTACAGAAATGCTTGAAACTAGGAACTATCTTAACTGGATATATGAAGCAATGATGATTTATTGACAAGTGAGAGACTAAACTTGAATCAAAAATAATGGAAATACTATCAACTACTTCTAACTGATATCTAAATTGCAGCTACACAATCCCAAATCAAATGCAACTGTGACTAAGATATTCTGAGAACTTTCTGCAAATTAATTCACAAATTAATTAGCAAACCAAACGTTCCAATGAAATGAAACGCTGTCATTAATCAAACAAAGAGCTAGAAAGCATGACTACGTAAAATTAACACGTTGATTAAGCACGTTACGCTTGACAGCTTATGAATACACGCACGATCAACACGATCGTTGATACACGATGTTTTCTAATCAGCTAATCATTTAATCACTTGAAAGTGATGCAATAAATCTGATTAATCATCATGAAACTCTCAATATTCATTCCATTCTGTGTTTCCAAAGAAGCTCTTTCCAAAAAATCTGCAAACATCCTATTAAAATAAAAAATTTCACGTCAAATATTATTGGGAACATAATTATCCAAAGTCCTGACCGAGCAATTGCATTTTAGTTGAAAAACTAATATTTGTTGAAACTATGATGAGTCGTTAACAACGCAATATTTTTAAAAGGAAATATGACAAGATTACGAATAGTAAAATCCATAGTGAATCTATATGGAACAACTGCGATGAAAATAAATGTAATAAATGCAGATACAAAGAATAATAGAATAGATAGATAGAACTTATGAAAGACATTGTATTGACTGGCTGCTAGGAAATGAAAACAAATTAACCATATCATTTGACAGATTACGCTACTGATTTTTCGCCTTTATCAAAATTTACAATTGGGAAAAAACCAGATTCGATCAGATAAAAAATTAGCAAATAATTATTATTTTGAGAAAATAGTACTTGAAATGAAATTATAAAACTGACCTGTATTACATTTTAATTACATCATAATATTTCATCGTTGAGGCTGAGCATGATCTGGAAGAAAGAAATAACTTTAGAATGAAAATAAAAATATCCACTTTATGCAAAAAATATATAATAAAAAAATGAGTGTAATAATATTCCCCAGGTGGAATTGCCAGCTATGGAAATGGAAGCAAAGAATTTTTAAAAATATATTCATCCTATTTAAATGCTTTTATAAATTTAAAATCATATTTAAGACAGTTTAATACTCGTGATCACAACACACACTTTTATCTTTTATGCTGTAAACATGCAAAATTAAAGGAAACACTCGTTGTTAGCAAAATTTTAAAAGGTCTGCTTTGAAGCAATGTGAACAACAAGAATTGTGTTGGAAAAATCAATGGGTTAGTCTGTGGGTATGGTACATATGCCTGTAGGGATAGATCAGATATAATAAGTTAAAGAAATACCTGGATAACCGTTATTTGCTGAAACTTTAACGGAAAACGCAGGCAGGGTTATTCGTATTCCAGATGAAGTTGCAGATATTTGGCGATTTGGTGACTCGATGAAAGGTTGATTATTTGTTAGTCGAATCGGTTTTGCTTCGGTCCGTGTCATTAGTTTCTCTTTATTTTTTTTGTCGTATGTTGATGGTGTTCCTCTTTGATACTTTGTTGGTCCATATTCATTCGAATTTTCATCCATTTGAGGCCCATCATAGTATGTTGTGTCTGGAACAAATGGTTCAGTGGGACAAACATTATGCTAGTGGACCATTTTTGGTGGCAATAAACTTCTGTGTTTTGGAAATGGACAATTGACTCGGTAAATATGCAAAGGACCAACAAATTAAATAAAAAAGCTCAGAAAGACAGCTGGGCAATTAATTCTCATTGAACATTTTTGCTCTTGTTGTTGTTGAAATGTTTCAAGAATATAGAAATGACTGTCGCTGCCATAGACCTATTCTTGGACACAATTACACCACTGTTTTCAAAATGTTTATGAAACTTTTCACAGCCAGTTCTTTGCAATTTTTGGACAAAAACCAAACCAATGATGAATTTTATACTTTTTAATTCAATCATCACGCAATTCAAACATTTTAGGATCATTTAAGCCAAATATTTTGTCACAAAAAACAATCTTCACGCAACTTTATATTCACGCAATTATTTCTTCAAATTTTATATATTAGACTTAAATTCCAGTTATGAAGAGTTATTAAAACCAATAAAGGAAAACAGAGAACAAATAACCCTTGAAGCATGAGCTTTAGCGTAAAACATTGTAAATGAAACATGCTTAACAAATGAAACTATGATCAGTAGCAATTTCATCAAATGCAGTCGTTGGTCACAAAAACACAATCAGCAGTTGGCAACCATAAAAGGTGCAAATGATATGGCAACGCATCTATTATATATTCCTGGTTGTAGAAAGCAACGTTTTGAATTAACACCTTTTAAAATGTTGTTCTGAAGAAGTCAGAAACTCGGTTTCTTGATCCGTGACAGGATGGTGACATGGGCATTGAAAGTAGGCTTCAATACAACGTAACGTAGACTTACTTGTAGAAGTGCGTTTGTCATTGTATTGCTCATATGGATAATAATCACCATCATCATCGCCATTGAATGAGCCAACTTTGTCAATTTGATCTAAAATGCGATCAGCCGTGGCATTAATCACTTCAAAGGCTTCTCTCAGCCTCTCTTCCGACATCTCATTCGAGTCTCTCACCTCTGAAGCAACAATAAATGATTCATCTCGAACTGGTGTTCGTTTTTTGGATGTTGTGATGGAGGAATTTGACTTATTTGGGCATAATTTATTATTGGTCGACTGGGATGATCTACTAGTGAGGTGATCCTCATCAAATTTCACTAAAAAGCAAATGGTCGTGAGAAAGGTGAGCAAAAAGATCGAATCAACTGTTAACACAAATATATCAACTAAAATTGGGTCAAGACACTCAATCAATCAATCAATCACTCACTCAATCAATCAATCAATCAATCAATCAATCAATCAATCAATCAATCAATCAATCAATCAATCAATCAATCAATCAATCAATCAATCAGTCAATCAATCAATCAATCAATCAATTCTTCTTCACTCTATTGACACTTTTAAACAAACATAGACTTAAAAAACCAATTGATTATTGTGCAAACAAGACACACTGAACCAAACAACAATAAAATGAAATGTGAAAATCAAATGTCTTACTTGATTGATCAAGCTGTATACTTCGTCGATGTGAATTTCTTGACATTTGAATATTCACTGGTGGTGATTTTTGTTGATCTCCTTCACTTTGATTACTCTTTCGTGCAACTAAATCAAAAATGGTCATCAAACTCAATCAATAAAAAAACTTACACATAGCAAAAAGTAAAAGTACGCAAAACGGTCAAGGTGATAAAGACAAAATAAATATGTAATAAATATTAATTTACGTTATGTTACAAACACTTTAAGTAAGGGACATATTAGGCCCATTGATTAGTCATGAGAAACGAAAGATGTGATTTTTTATAGTTTATTAAGAAGTACATCGCTATCTGTACTCAGAATAGTTTTCAATTAGCCTGCGAATTCTGGGAATTGATTGAGTTGAATTGAAGTGAATTGAATTGAATGGCAAATAATTTTGCACACAGACACACACACACACACCTGGTCCCGTGCAAATCAGCTGATGTTGTTGCTGCTGTTTTCTAGATTGAATATGAACAGCAGACGTACGACGGGGGTCACCATCCATCTGTAAGGGGTCACAGGGGGTAGGTTCCTCATCGGATATTCCTTGAGAGAAGATATAGATTATGAGCCCATAGTTAATGGTTAGAAAGACATCAAGAGCGGGTTCCTAAGAGACTCTTAAATGAATCGAGAGACTATTTTATAAAACTTAAAACAGTGGTCAAAGTAAGAAATTAACGAATTAAATCAACGCATTGTTTAAACTTGGAAAGTTAGTTACCAGCTTTAAATTTAGTTTATTAATTCCGAGAATGCCACTAAAAGGAAGGGCCATAAATTACCGGGATTAGTAAAAAGGGCAAATAAATATTCAAAATCAATGATTAAACTTGGAGAGCAAAAAAAGCCTTGTTTCCATAAATACATTGTTGTCCTGCAATTTATGGTTAAATCATGAAAATCATCAATGCCTGGAAAAATTGTCCACAAAAATGAATTAAAAAGAATAATTTTTCTTACCCGATTTAACTTGAATTCTTGATTGAACAGGACTGGAAAATTTCTCAAACATCATCGGTTGTTCATCATTTTGCAAAAAAACTTCGTTAATTTCTTCACTATTGAGTTGCTCAAGTTTTAAATCTTTCAATTTTGATGTTTCTGTCTTCTGCACCCTTGATTCAATCTCCTTTACTCTCTTATCCTGACTCTCTACTTCTTTCCTTTCATATTCTTTGTTTTGCATTTTCATATCATCAGTAAAGACATCATCGTTTTGTATCATATCCATCATTTCTTGCAAATTTGCGAGCGGACTTGGAACTCTTTCGCTTTCCTCAATTTTCAAATCGTGCCTATGACCCCCTGATCCATGACCCCCCAATTCACGAACTTCTCCTGTATTCATCGATCCATCATCCCGATATTTTATCATCTGCCTTACATCATCTTCGTTGTTCTCTGATTTTGTTATCTTCGCTTTCCCGTTGACATTTATCACCATTTTTCGTGGCTTATTCACTTCTTGAAAAGGCTCATTAGACTTGTTTCCATCAGTCTTTGATACACCCTTGTATGTCTCTTCATCATGTCGAGGCTCTAAGTTACTGGAGTAACTAGAAAAGCTTTGTCCTGAATCTGACGAATCACTTCTGAGTCCACGTGATGATACACTTGGCGGTTTGGTGGTAACTATGTAAGTCTCTGGGTCGAAGTCAGGGATGCGTTCTTGAATGCTTGAATAGCTGCCTGTTGAATCGATTGAATCTGTGCGGCCATCTTTGATATAATGACCAGAACTGCGTGAAGATGATTTTGGTTTGATTATCAGTGAACGATTTCCTTTACGTTGATCATCTTTATTTGGATTAATCCAAGGAGTTTCAAGTTCTGCTGAATATGCAACAACTGAAACAAAAAAACAATTCAGTTACTTGTATATATACTGATCAAACGCCAATAAAAACACACCACACTTTAAGCCTCTGAGTGCTCCAAGTTTTAGTGCTGGAAAATTGCAGTGACCCAACATGAATTTGATTGCATGACTACAATGTCATGACACTAATTACCACGCCAATGGCCACACACACCAATCAGAATGTGAAAAGCTTTGCAAAGCTGACGAAATGTTGTTGCAAATTTAGTCAGTACACACAAAGATTAAATTCACAAGGGCATGCAAAGCTTTTTCATTCTGGCGCCATCTTACTTTCAGAAGTACATGCAACAGCAACAACTTCAAATTCATTCTCTTTATTCTTTGTTATATTCGTAGAAGAGCTGTTTCTGCCTACAATTTGAATGGCTACAATAAAAACTCGATAGGTCTGGGTACAAATTACGTCATTGTCACTTTGATGTCATGAGCAACACAGGAGAAAGAGAATGAACTAAATTTGAATTAAAAATGATATAAAATTTAAAATAGATATAATTACCTTTCTCTACGTTTGCTATGGGAGCAACCATCACTTCATTTTCGTTGAAATTTTTTCTGTTTGAGAGTGCCCTTGGACTTGCTGTCAAACAATTCACAGTAAGATTATTAAATTCTTCCTTCACCAAAGTGGAACAATTCTTGACTTTAAGTATTTGACTTGCAGGTGATGTAAGAAAATGAGAGCAGAGGCATTCAAGAGAGAATCAGGTTCTTTTAAGGTATCGGCCACATCATAAGTTTGAAAAATGACACGCTTAGAATCATATACAAGACATAAAAGGCTTTAAAAACACAAAAATGGTTGCACCCTATCCACAAACATTTCATACACAAATAAAACATGGTGTAAATGACCAGGGAAAAAACATGCAAAACCAACATACTTAGCTGCCTGGCAACCGGTGCCTCGTATACAACTTCGTTTGGTTGATGACCTCGTACTGGGTGTTGAAATTTCTTCGAATCTAAGAGGGTTTAATTTGAAGGAATATTGACATGGTTCCAGTTATGGTAGTAAAGGCATACTAAACAAAAGATCAGTTTAAAGGAGATAAAATAGGATCAAAATGATGTTTTATGCAAGAGGTGGAATGTAGAAGACAAAACAGTTTTTTATAAAAAGGATTGAGTAAAACAGGTGGTAAGATTGAATGACCGTACCAACTCTGACAGGTACAGGTGGTGCTGTGACATCATCTTGGTTCATTTGTTGGTAATTCTGAGCTTGATACCCAGTATTTGGTACTCCTCTATACAATGGCACTTGAATTTTTTGGTTCTCAATTGAGGATGAAGGGGCAAGGTCTTCAGAGACTCTTTCATGTCGATTCACCCCTTTTGGTAATGGAACAGTTATAAGTGGATTTGTTGATGATTGACCTTTTCCTGTTGTCATCGCATCAAGTTCTATGAAATAAATCAAACAAAATAAATAAAAAATCCAAAACTAGATCAGAGGAAGGCACAAAAAATGCGATGAAAAGCGTATCAAGTCAACAAACCAAAGATTAAAAAATAATTTTGGGCATTTGCTCGAAAACAGTAGAAAACCTGCTACAAGTACAAAGTCTATTGAAAATGTTTTTAATCTAAACTTGGACTGTGCTGCCTCTTTAAGACACCCCCGTCTATCAGGTGACACAGATAATACTGTGATTCTTACAATTAGGCTGAGCCTTTCTTCCCGGGGGATATGTGATAAAAGCATAAAAACTGTTGTCGGTATGCCTAAACACTTTAAAGATCCAGTTTAAGATTTAAAATTTAGCGACGATAAAAATATAAACATCCAAATGAACCTTGTTCAAGAAGATCCAAGGCGTCTTGTAAATCACCAGATATAGCTGCACTTGGTTTAAAATCTACGGGGATGAAAAGTTTTATGAAACGATTGTTTTGATTTAAATCAAACGCAATCAAGTTGATCAACAGCAAATCATTCAATGCACTATATCTAAGTTTGTAATTGTTGTTTGTGATCACAAGTATCAAAAAGAAAAATCAAAAAGAAAGTATCACAAAAGATACCCTTTTCATCACTGTATTGTTGATGCAACATTTGAAAGGATTTTGATGGTATCTGATTTGTGTTTCTTTCATTAACAGTTCTTGTGTCTGTATTCTGGTATCTGCTGATGTCAGGTGCTGCGTCTAATAAAGAAGAGCAAACAAATGACAGTAATAGATAAATAAAGAGTAATAAAAATATTATAGCAACAGCATTATCATAATTTAAGTTTCGCTTTGATAAATTGATCAAGAAATTGATTAACATGAAGCCAAAAAAAGAAAAGAAAGTATATCAAATTTGGCAGCAATAGGATGACTATTTGACTGGACCTAATGAAATAGATGGCGACTAAACGATGAGATGAAATAAAGGAATAATTACCAGTTCCATAATTATGCTGAAGTGCTTGAAATACTTTCGAAGGAACCTTGTTCGTTGGATTGCCCACAAATCGCTCTGAAGCAAACAAAGAAAAACACTTGAAGAACTCTTTTATATGAAAATGACACTTACCAATGTTTACTAAGTATTGACACACTATGTGATGAAAGTAAAAAATAATGGTAATATAAAATTGATTAATTGCATAAGTACCGTGAATGTCACCCTCATCATATTCAATTTCGCTTGGCCTCATTGGATGATATCCTGTAATGGAAACAAGATTATGTCAAAAGCCATGAAATATCAACTGTGTTAATATAAAATGTAAATGACATCTTTAAACTGTTGGAAATAGAACAGAGAAATAGAACTGTTTAAAACAATTAAAAAATTTAATGTGAGTATACGAAATCAAATAAATGAATGTACCAGTTTGGCGTGAAATTCTTTGAGCCTCATTCCCAGGATAACTATGCTGAAGTGCTTGGAAAACTTTTGAAGGAACTGCTGTCGTTTGATTGCTTTGAAAATGGCCTAAAAAAGCAGTTTTATTTTAGATACCGCATCAAAACAGTTGTGGGCTATGGTCATAAATTCGGATGTTATATTCAAATTATTGTTCAAAAACTGAGAGATATTTATCAAACGTGTAATTCAAAAACAAACAAAAACTAAAAAACTAACTGTGTTATTTAAGGAGAGCATTAACAATGTAAATATCTCAGCTGGTCAAAAAAACAAACACAAAAATTAATTTCTTTACCATAATCATAGTCAACTTCAGCTGCTGGGGTATAATGTTCGTACAGTTCACCTTGTAAAAAATAATTTAGAAAAATCAATAAATCTACTGGAAACAAAAAATATGATGTTCTACTTTGAAAGCTACCCTTAAAGAGGAAGTACATGAATTGAATGGCTTGGGACTGGGGAAGGAACTGCAAAAATGTTTTATTTCTTTCCTATTCTTTAATTTGGATTAATTTGATAATACTTCGTTTATAATTAATATTTTTCATATGACATACCACGCATCTTATTTGAAGTGAAATAAAACGTGCAACTTAACAAATCACTTTATGGAATAATTTGTTTTGTGTTCAGGACGATATATCAGAATCTGAGCCTCGAATCTATAAAGATCTTTGAAAAGAGGCACGCATCAAACAAATTAACCTATTTTATAACTTGTGATTGGATGAAATCTTACTTCTAGGTGGCATCCGTTGTGTACCATCTACACCAGGATATGAATGTTGCAATGCTTGAAAAACTTTAGATGGTACTGTCTTTGTTTGTTCACTATGAAATCGCACTGAAATTGAAGATGAATGCACGTTTAATTGGGGTACTTTTACAATGTTTAAAATGGCTTTGAAAGAACCATCGAGATGCATGGATCAATATCTATAGATGTCCCAACCAATGGACGTAAATAATAACTGAGTCTTTACATTGGTTGTAATACCAATTATTGTATTTAATAACTTACTTTCAGGCTCATCATCTACTGTTCCTAATTGGTCATTCAACATCGCATGAACTCGAGATGGTGTCTTTTTTGCACATCCAGAAAAGCTGCCTGATGCTGACTTTTCGGCTAATTTTTCTTTCAAACTGCTCATAACGTTTATTGAGCCAGCAGAAACATCTAAAAAGTATATGGTGAATTTCTAGTAAGCTAATAATTATATGCTTTATTTATCATAATAATCGCAATGATTTAACTGTGGTTTTCTTGACATGTTTCTGATAGCAATAGAAAAGGCTTATAACAAAGATGCGACAGGAAAATTTTAACAAATTAAAAAGAGAAAGTTTGAACACTCGCTTAGAAGAATGCTTGGCAATGGAAAACAAACATGTTGAGAGAGAAAAGATGGTAAAATAAGAGATTGGGGATTTCGTAATTGAGAGCATGAAGCGGACATAGGTTGCCTGAAGGCGATTAAACTGTAAATTGACTTAAAGTGTTTAATTGGGCGAGGTTTAAACGATCAAGTCAAATCCAATGACTTAATCCCTTGGGCGATGGTTCTTCCAAAAACTGTTTTCGAATTAGTTGAAACAACAGACAATAAAGAAATATTTGCGTTGGATTACATCGTCTGTCAAGAACAAGATGTATGATAGAGGAATAAATATTGAAATAAAGACAAAATAAGATTAATGGGGCGAGGTGGCCGTTTGGCCACTCTTCATTGCTTTCTAAACAATGAGGTATGTTCTGATTAATCCAAATCCACTTAGCAATAAAACTCATAAACAAGTTATTAAAAAGATCAAATATAAGATGGTTAATGAGAAATCCTAAGACTATCAAATGATATTTTTGCGTTTATTCAGACTAGACCTCAATACGCAATGAACCACATTCTAATACGCAAAGCGTATGAAAAGAGCTTGAATGAAAAATTGAATAAAATGAATTAAAATCAGCAGTTATTACCCGAATTGCGGAAGTCACGTGAATTATAACTCATCTTAAAAACCCGATTCTGATCGATGGGTGGTGCATCTGAATAAGGGAAAATTCAATAATATGAAAGAGATATTGAAAAGGTTATTAAAAAGATCTCAGTAATTAAAGAGCAATACTACCTGATATAAACAAAGAGACCTATTTATGTAAAGAATGGGTGGTATTATATCAAGGTATAAAACTCCTTTTATTGCCATTTTATTACGTCTCTCACATTGAATTTATCGTTATGAAAAAGAAATAACATGTGAGTGTTTTCAAAACATGTGGGAACAATCAGTTCTGTGCTGAATAGTATTGAGCTACAGACTGCCGGAAAAAGCAAAGATTTCTGATAATTGATTCTTTCTCAATTTGAAACTGATAACAAATTTGATACCTTAATCCTAATTTCAATATTTAATGAAAGCGGCACAAATTTAAATTGGTATTGGTTTTTTTGTTGCCTTAATCAAGGCAAATGTTGCCCTAAATTGCAACGAAGATTGGACCAACAGTTGATCAGAATGGTTTGATTTTGACATCAAAATAAAGGAAGCGCTAAAGAAATGACGTGATATTTGTAGTCAGGTTTATTCAGGCTGTTAAGAAACAACAAATAAACAACGAAAACCTTCACAAAAAGACCGAAATGTTTAAAAAATTTAAAAGAAAACAAGCGGTAACTTTTATACAAATTGGAGACGTGACAAAAGGGGACAAGGGATTGATGATATTGAAAATCCGATTAATTGAGTACATGAAAAATAAATTTAAAAATTAAGGATCCGAATTAGAGTTGGATTCGGAAATATATATTTGGCTTCGAAAATGAGTTACATTTACGTTTCAAATCGCATGAGACAAAAACTCATGAAAACTGATCTGAGCTGTTCTAATGCAATAAGAAATCATGTTTCAGCCATTTCTCGGTTTCATCCTTGGATAGAAAGGAATGCTCAACAAATATTTATATTAATATTTTGTAACATTGAAAACGTTTTGAGGTTGAACACGGAACAAAATTGAAACACGTGAATTTTGATGTTATCAACCAATTCGATGAACTACTGAAACTCCGAAAATAGCAGGGCAAGTGGTTTAATGGTTAAAAGAAATAAATTAGAAACATTTCAGAGAAAATAAGAATAAAATTCATGAAACAAACCTTTGGTAGGCCAAGACATTTGGACGTCGTTATTCATAGGTTCCGAATTCACTCGTGGATAAGAGATTCTTCTTAGTATTTTATTTGTATTCATGACTTCTGACATTTTAATCTACTTATTTTATTAATCAACCGCAAATAGTCAATACACGGCTAACTTAACTAACGTGGCTTAGAAAGCGACTAAAAAGCGAGGACGGAGGAAAAGCCAGCCATATGTTGCCTAAAACTGCGCAATGCCACGGCAAAACAACACGAATTTACACTTAATGCTAGGGTATACTCATGATAAATACTGGGATATCAAATAATCATCTCTCGATGCTGATTGGTTATATTTAAAACCATTGACAAAGTCGAAAGCTTTGTTCAATCGAATGCTCCTATTGTTTATTATGAATTATTTAAAGAATCTTTCTTTCGAAGCTTTGTTTAAACCTTGAACAAACAAAGCTGCAGTAGGGCCTTTGTTTTTGCATAGACAGATTCGCATATCAAATCATAGCTTGTGAAACACTCGCTTAACTTGTTAAATGACGGTGACTTTAGATGATACATTGGAGAATTGCGCGACCAATTTCAAAGGGTGTGAAGTGTTTGCATCATATTGATCCGGTTAAAAATTTAATGTGCCAATAAATCTCGTCATTTCCCAAGATATCATAGATCTGCATATTTTTACACAAATGAATCAAACTATTTCTTTTAAAATGATATTCCGTTGATTCAAAAATTCTATAGTAAACTCAATTTGTGCGTTGGTTTTCTTTTAGAAGTTGACAAAGTGCCTTGCGAAATATCACGTGTCAAGTGACTATTCAAAGACATACGACAATGAAGGTGATTAATCAATAACAGATCAATTTGAATCATGATTAATCAAAAAGAAAAATGTAAAACAAAAAGACCACGATATTGATGCTATAGAGTGGAAGTTTTATCTAATGCAAATCACTGATTGATCAAACTCATCATTGATCAATTAATTTGATAGGTGATTACAACTCTCCCTTTTGTATGTTTATCTTTAATACAGAGCATTTTATCTAGTTCATGCAATTCAGTTTGTTAATCTGAAAAGAATTCCTTTCGCTCGGCAAGTGTACATCTTTCTAGTCACTTTAGCCAAATATTTTTTTAGGTGTTTAAATATTGGACAAAAAGATCTTATTTTAAACGAAAATTGTTTGGTTACAAACAATACGGGATCGAAATTCTTAATGGTCTGCATTCGTAGGCCCTTTTCAAAAAATCTTCAGATTATCCTGGTATTCAACATTTCTCAACGATTATATTTCAAAGAGACCCCCTAGATCGCATGCGCAGACATTAGAAAACTGGCACTGGCTTTTCCTCCTTCGCAGCTTCACATACAATTCAACCTGCTGAATGCAATGCAAAATACTCCTCATACAGTCAAGGGCATCTAGATAAACCTTTCAAATAAGGCATCTCCCGAAATACGGTAAAAGAATGCTTTGTTAAAGTCTTTGAAGGGTTCAAGATCCATTAGCAAATCATAGGCCGAGATGCGAGGATTTCGTGGTTACTGATAACAAGATGGCCCAAAACGGGCACCCAATTTGAAGGATTATTTTGCTGTTTATTCATCAATGAATCTAAGCACGCATGATTTCAAATGACACACGCTAAGCACGATAAGCACGCACACGTTACCTTCATCAGGCCCCATCACATTTTTTCCGCGATACATGGCATTGGACATATTCTGAGGTGCAATAAACCTAGGCAAATGGGCCGGCATCGGTTGTCTCGTGACGTCATTTTGATTTGGCATTACATTATGACGTAATCCATCATCTCTGTTTGTTGAATGGGGTGGGGCTTCGGTTCTTAAGCGCTGCTTTAAGGCATCTATTATATCTTGAGGAGATGCCGATGCTATGAAAATGAATAGCAATTTCTATAATAGCTTACACACTAAATGAATATCTCAAACATTGAATAACTCAAAGGTTCCAATGACAGTTTCTTATATTGATAAAATTGGGAAATGTTTCCAGGTTTTTCATGTCTTCTAGGGCTCGGTTAAGGTGGTCTTTGAAGACTCGAGGTAGCCTTTGACGGCTTCGGGGTTTGGGTACTGGAAAGGATTCTTTGAAAAAATGGTGCGAGCTGAAATCTTATCCATATTAGGAATGGAACATCTTCTCGCAAATCTTACTATTATTACGGTAGAGTTGGCATGCTCCAACATTAAATTACGAAATAATAAACACGGATTATTTCTACAATGAGGAGGAGTGTTGTGTATATCAAAAATTAAACAAGTTGATAAAATTGCTAAATTAATGTAAAGAAAACGGAACCAAATTACTGTTGATTGCATTCCGATCAAAATATTAATAAAAATTATTTATAAACTTGAAACTCTAAGAAATCTGTTAATCAAATAAGATGTAAGAAAAATAGAATATAAGAACAACTTACATCAACCAAATAATAATATTAATAATCGGTTCGATACTTTCACCGTTAACACAATAATACTCAACAAGCTTGTAACTAGGAATCCCAAGTACCAACTGAACAAATTCTACACTGATCAACGTTCTTCTGTTATACCTGACTAAAGCCTTTGCTAAACCAATTCTATTCTAAATAACATGCCTCTGCTGTAAACTAAAGTTGGTGCGCACAAAAGCCTGCTGCAAAATAAATGACAAGTATTTCCGATCTATGTCCTATAATATCATGACAAAGACCAAACGCAACTTTTTCCAGAATTATGAAAACTCCTTTTGCAATATCTGTGTGCCACGGTAACTAATAACGGACCAGAAATATTTTGTAAATGGGAGGAACACTTGCAAAAGAAAATCTATCAAATAATAAAATGTTTATCTTAACTTAAAGTCAAGCGAAGCAAGGCGTGTGTAAGATTTGCATTGTATTTGCGTAATATGTAATTTACTTGCGTGTGTAACAAAAGTGCTTCAGCGTGTAGCTAGAAAAAGGATGTATTTTAAGTTGCGTGAAGAAGGGTGCATTTAACGCGTGGCGTGAAGGAGAGAGCATTTAGCGTGAAGAAAAAACATTGAACGTGTAGTGTGAAGAAGAATGCATACAACGTGTAGCGTGAAGAAGAGAGCATTGAAGCGTGTTGCGTGAAGAAAGCTGCAGATGTAAAGTTTTGCAAAGAAAGTAACGTAAGGCTTCAAAGTGAAATGGACAACGAAAAATTTACAGGAAGAGAAAGAATAGAATACAAAACGTGGATGCGTGTGAAAAAGCACGGATAAGAGGAAGGACTAGGGCATCTGAATACAATACCTTCTGATTGCTCTTCGTCTAATTGTTTTTGAAGCATTTGAAAAACACGTGAGGGCACTTTACTCTCCGAATTAAGGCCCGAATTCTCTTGTGATACTCTGTCTTTGAGACTACTTATTACAGATTTTGAGCCAGGGGACACTGATAAGAATAAGATTAGTTACTTGTCAATTATTAAATCATTAATCCTTAACATTATGAATAATCAAAACATCATTGAAAAAAAATTAGAAAAATATGAAATGGATTAGCATTAATCCGAACAGATTAGAAGTTTAGATTTGGGTGTCAAGATGAGAACAATAAACAAATTATACAAAATGCTATTAGGAAATGAAAATCAGGTGAAAAGACTGCTTAGGAAGATGACGTTGCAACAAAAAATGCTAGAGGCCTGTAGACAAAGGAAATGACGTCCAATGGATCCTATCACTTGGAAGATTTATATCAAGCTCCTGGAGCTAAATGACACCAAAATATTGGAGCAGCAGCACTTCCTTATGTCGATCACTTGCGCTCCTTTAGTGTAATGACACCTTAATACCATTACGCAATAATTATTTTGTATGAAATGGCCTTCTAGTACCTTGCTCGTGAATATCGCGACCGCTGTAAACCATACGAAAAGCACCTGGATCTGCAGCTGGCGCTTCTGCGAAGGAGGGAACAAGTTTCGTAAAATAGGCATAAGATAATTGAGAGAAGTGTTTAAGTTTCTAATTTTCTGCTACGTCTTTCAGGACATGATGCTTTAAATCAATAATTTCGTATTCATTTCGGTTTTAAGTCATCCGTAGTAAAAGATCATCCGCTTGATAAACTTCTCATTTTTGTCCTCACATCATATAACACAAACGGTGTATCATTTAATTATAACACTATAATTATTAAAAGAGACATAAATATGTCATTAGCGTAAGAATTTACAAACTTATCAAACAGTCGCAAATGCAAACCCAACAAAAGACAAAACACCGTTGATATGTTTAAAATGTTTTAATCGATACACAAAGCAGCGTCTGTTCAAAAAGCTACACAAACGCTTAACTTATCTAGGCTACACATCTTCTAAATTGAAATCAAATTTAATATTGCAGCCCTGTTGCTCATCGTACGATTAATTAGAACAAGTACGCGTAGAAGATCCTTCTAGCAAACGAGTGAGGCTAACAGGCGCTGAAAGTAAGCCAGACATACAACAAATTGTAACTACTAAGCAAAAAACACTCTAAATAAACAATGCTATTGAATTAAACTTCAAGACTAACACACTGACACTCTCAAAACACGAATTTATAAATGACGTTGTTTTCATCAGAAGAATCGCGAATTTTCGCGAACATATAATGATGTGAAATTAAGCTATGAACGAACCTCTGTTGTGGGATGTCATCTTTGATTAATTTGCTTACATAAAATGAGTAAATTTTGAGATCCAATGCACAGATACTTCACTCAATCAAGAATGAATTTCAACTACACCTCAGGGATATCACGTTTATCAAGGATCCAAGTGGCGACATCAGATTAATCAAGTTTGACGGTTAATCAACTTATCTCTATTGTTCTTCATATGTGTCTTATATCGTATAGAATGAGATTACTAACTTAATCACTCCACAAAGCCCTACCTATACCCAGCTAGGCGTATAGCCTCACCAAGTAGTCTGGCAATAAATAGCTATCTATTAACGTCTAATAAATTACGTATTAAACTGGAAATAGCAGTTTTTTTGATGGTAAGATATTCAACTGAGTTTTCTCAAAGAGCATCATCTCCATTTAGAAGTTGGTAAGCCTACATTTATACACATAGGTTCCTAATTAACAGGGGGTCATTATAACCGTTTATTTGGTGGGGGGGGGTCAGAAATATTTCTAAAATATAATAGATTGAGTGGTCTTAATAAATAGAGTATACATCTAGCACAATAGCTCACTATTTGATATACCTATATCCAATCATTTTAAGATGATTTGCATATTCACAAATGATCAGATGTAGCACTGAACTGCAGAGTTAAAAAGATGGCTGAAATCACATGACTGATACTGTGTCTTTATTTTAAAGTTATGGTTGTGGAAGGACAAATAAAAGCACAATGGGTGAATAAGGTAAAGGAAATATAAACATACTTAGAAATTATAAAGTTTTCCATAAAGAAAAAAGTAAGGACATACCTTCAGTTGCTGCATTTGAAGAAGGGGGTGGGGACTTGCTAATTGATGTTGCATTTATCATCTTCAAAATATCTGAATCTTCTGCTACACTGCTTTCTGCTTTCTTTCGTTGCTCTAACTCTTCTTTCCTTTGAAAACAATTAAAACAATCATAAATTTGACATCTGCTGAATAAATCTGAATCACTCAATCATTAATTCAAGGAGTTCATCAATCAATCAATCAATCAATCAATCAATCAATCAATCAATCAATCAATCAATCAATCAATCAACCAATCAATCAATAAATCAATCAATTAATCAATCAACCAAGCAATCAATCAATCAATCAACCAATCAATCAATCAATCAATCAATCAATCAATCAATCAATCAATCAATCAGTATGGTATTCAATTAACTAGTTATTCAAATCATCCACTCAGCTACGAAATTAAAAAAGCTTTATGATAATAATTGGCTTACTTTTTTCTGGCATATGCTCCAGGATCAAATTTTGGTGCTTGGACAGAGGGAGCAGGTGGAGCAGCAGCAAATTTAACAGGTGAGGTGGTTTGGGAACTTGGACTTGATGATGGTGAGAAACCAAACGGTTTTGGTTTCGGATTAAAGGTATGATCAATGTTTGCTGAATGGACTACATCTGTTTGTGCCATGACCTTGGGTGTTCCAGCAGCACCAAGAGAAATTGCATTTTGATCACCAATTGAAACTCCTTTCCCTTTCCTAAAGAGTGAAAATTCACAGACAATTCAATGCTTGGCTAGGCCTAGAAAATCATGGTTTTTCTCGAATAAATAGGAATATACAAATAAATAAAAATAAATAAATGAATAAAAATAAACAAATGAACAGATAAATAAATAAATTTTTATACATATAAACCAATTAAACGTAGCAAACCTAATTATGATAAATAACAAATTCTAGCTAGTTGGAGAATTCTAACTAACCATGAAAAACTTTAGAACTCTGTACTATTTTGATTAAGTTAATTTAACAAATCATTTAGAAAAATATCATTTATTCACACGCAACGTTTTTACTTGTGTTTGCATTTCTTTATAAAAGTGTTCAGGTGCAATAGTTATCACCTTCTGCCTTGTTTGTATGAAGCAATTAGGATATTATGAGTAGCAAACTTTCATTTTACTAAGCAATGTCCGTGCCAGAATTTGTACATTCAGCCATGTCAAAAATAAATCTAACAAAGTACCTGACAACTAAGTGTAATCTCGATCCTGCATTCTTTATATGATTTTGTGCTTCCATGTGTGACAGCCCTTCCGTGTCGACTCCGTTTATTTTGCATATAATATCACCAGCAACCATCTGTTTCAATGCTGCTTTACTCCCTGGCGTAACCTTATAACCAAATAAATATTAGAGATTACAACAAATTAGAAAGCATGAATAATCATATTCCTATATAATCCAAAAGATTACAAGCAATAAGAAAGGGTGGTAAGCGATTTAACATATCATAAATATCATAATTGCAGATTTAACCAACTTAGGCCTACTTACCCTTGAGACATTCAGTGGTATACCAAAGTCCTTCCCACCTTGTAAACGGAAACCCCAAGGGCCTCCCCCATCCAGAATAACTTCGATAACGTGATCAGCCATTATTCAATACAAAATTTTTATTTCTTTGGGAAAGATGTCGTAGTTTCGATCGAATTCTTCTTTGAACTGTTGACGTTTTCCTCACCTAAATTCCCATTGCAGTGAAACGGTTTCGCCCACCGGAAGTGATTCTTTGGGTGTATTCTTCAATGCTTTATTGTTGTTTGGAATCTTTTATTATTTTCTATTGTTCATGAAATGCCCAAATATAGAATAGGCAAAACATGGGCTTCTCGTGGAATTTTTGTGGTGCTCTTTTGAAATTGTTTAGTGGTATGGATTTCAAGGGATATTGAATGAGTTAATTATGACTAATTGCTGGTTATAATTACTCTTATGGTTTACTTGCCAGAGAAGACATATTCAATAGCAAGACGTGTCTGGGGTCCAAAACCGAAAGACATAAACCTGTTTAATTTTAAAGGTTTAGTCTGGACAGATGGTCTCTTGTACAAAACATAACCAAACTTTGGGTGAAGATAAATCATTTGTCAAGCTAATTCTGTCACTGATCTTATGATATCAGTGCAATACATTTACTTATAGGAAATTTGCTGAAACGCACATTGACACAGTGATTCCCGCTCATTGAAGGCTTTTTAATATCTATTCATCTGAGGCTAAAATATCCTTCATTATGGTTGCAAAGTAGATTAAAGCTTTGAGTTCGTTTAATATTTGCATGAAAAAATTATCTCAAATTTTCTACAAATATCAATTTGTTGGTTTACATCTAAACTGCTTTCAATGCAACAAATTCTGATATTTTAACCGGCATTGGTAATTTTTTACTAGATCTGACTGTCCAGGTTAGGCTGTTTGGAGTCTGACTTTTTGACCTCTGTTAAATAAATGCGTAATTGTTCTGTTCTGCAGAAATTGAAAGCATTTCATTCAATACTTTTAACTTTTAAAAATTACAGGAATATTGATGACAAAAATGACGTAATGTGAAAATCAAAAAGAGGCTACGTTAGAAGTTATTTACCAGTCCATCGCGTGCGCAGCGGCCTCTATCTCGTACTACGCTCCAATCAAAATGGTGAGGGGAATTCTTCTTGTATTTAATATCAATTCCATCTTCCCACAACAAAATTAAACATTGTTTTAATGAAGTTGAATTATGATTCGTAAATGCATAATTTCATGTTTATTTCAAGTATTTTCATGTTAACGCTCTTAGGGGCGAAGCAATCTTTCACTAATCAAGCCGTTCAGGCCTATTTCTATTTCTTAGATAAAGCGTTAAACTCGAGTTCTTGCTAATAAATTGTATTTGACGATTACTCTGTCTACCCATCAATATATTCTTATTTGTGGATACTCATGAATCAGATTTCATGTATAGAAAGTCTTCTGTAGTGATTTCTAGTTCGGAAATATCAGCCTTTACATTTCTCATATGAAACCTACCTAAATAATTAGAAAAGGCAACATCACTAGTTAGTCCCACTTCAGACGAAGTGATAATAAAATTTTATACACATACTTGATTTATGAATTCTGGGTTTTTTGCAGGGTGACAGCACTGCAACAATTAGGACCAGAAAGTTTATGACAAACCGCTTGTTAGCACGCAAGCAAATGGTTGTTGATGTTCTTCATCCTGGTGCTGCAACTGTAAAAAAGACAGAAATTGCAGATAAGTTAGCTAAGATGTACAAAGCATCATCAGATTGTATAATGTGCTTTGGATTCAAAACAGCATTTGGTGGTGGCAAAACTACTGGTTTTGCTCTCATTTATGACAGCATGGATGCTCTTAAGAAATATGAACCAAAATTCAGATTAGTTAGACTTGGCCTTGCTGAAAAGAAAGGGGCAAGCAGAAAACAGAGGAAGGAGAGAAAGAACAGAATGAAAAAGGTTAGAGGAACAGCCAAATCTAAAGTTGGAGCTGCTGGAAAGAAGGTATATATTTCATGGAAATTGTGTTTTATTCTCCACATCTTTTGAACTGTGGTTTGTCAAACATGTTGCATTCAGAAAATTTTTGACATAAGGGGAAGTTTTTCACTAATTGTTAAACATGTTTCACCCAATTGTGTAGGCAAATCCTGCAATTTGTTCCCAAATGAATTTAAGCAACTATGCCTATGACAATTTGAATGGGGCTCAAAAATGCACTAATAAAATATTCAGGGCTTGTAACTCTGCTCTCAAGAGAGGGAGAAAGGGGCAAAAAGCTGAGAACACAGAATAATGCAAGTTTTCTTCATATTTGCTAATAATTCTTGTTAACTGTGAATCAAAGCTAAATGGTAGAAATTATAAAATTTTTGACTCAAACGTAATCTTTTAACAGAATAGGAAGTTTAATTTTGTGTTAAAACCATTCTTTTTCTTCTTTTTCAGTAAATGAAGACAATGTACAGAGCATAAATTTCAAGTAAAAGTTGCGATGCATGTTATTTGTTTGCAAAATCAATAGTCTTTCTCTTGTTGTGATTCTATCATGAGAAATATTTCATGTGGGCTTGTTAGTCTCGGATCAATTTTTTTATCAGAGAAAACAAGATCCAAAATTGCTTATCTTCAGACCAGGGGTTGTTTATAAGAGAACTTGGAAAGGAGAAAATTCTTTGTTTCTCAAGAAAAATATTGGAATTATACTTTGGTAATTGGTAGTTCTAAGGTGTTGGTAAAGTATTCAACATAATTATGTCCCTGGTTACCCCAAAGTAATGAACCTGCACATCTGCAAACCTGGTGACACTTGATAGAGGGGGCACACTTGCATGAAAGTCAAAATACCATAAAAGCTCTATTAAGCCCCCCTTTTCAAGAATTTTGAAATAAACCCCATTTTTTCATACAAGCTCTATTAAGCCCCCTCTTTTCAAGAAGAATTTTGAAATAAACCCCATTTTTTCATACAAGATGGACTGCATAATAGAGTGCAATGATTTATTAATAGCTGATGGTATATTTTGCAAAGTTCTGATTTCATGCCTTAGAGAGTTGCAATGTTCTTGTCCAGTTGTCTCCAGTGTCTCAAAGCTTTTTTAGATAAAAAAAAAAAAAGTTAAAGGGGAATGCAAATGTTTTTTGGTATCCCTGACCCTGATTTTCAAATAAGCCTCCTATTCTATTAAGCTCCGCCTTTAGAACCTCAAAAATTAAATAAGCCCCCACAGCCTTATTGGAGCTTTAACAGTAAACAGACCTTGATTAGAGACGTATTTTCACTGTCTGTGGTTTAACTTGGACCCCTAGGTTGGCACAAAACCTGTACAGGCAAAAACAGTAAAAAGGTCCTAAATCTGGGATCATTGTTTTTATTAACAAATAGGCTGCATGTTTCTTTTCAGGTTAATAAGTTTTAGTTGGTCCTACATGATACTAGATATGAAATGAAACATTTGACAATAACAATCAACTTGTTACAAGAGGGAAACATTTTAGAAGTAAAAAACAAAAGAGGCAAAGTTATCATGAGACAATTTTTTATTTGATTATTTTACAAACGGCGACCACGTCTTCCACCCTTTCTTCTAGTACTGTCTGATGGGATTGGTGTGACATCCTCTGCAAAAAATCAAGGTAAAAAGTGATGAGTAAATATGGCAATGGTTAATGCAAAGTTTATCTTAATGTAAATTTCACTACAAAAACAGTTTTTAAAAGTATAAATATGCTAGGGTACTTGATATGTGAAGAAGATAGACCCACAATCATACTTCCCAAAGTGTCCTGAAATTGTACATGAAGTAGTACAAGTAATATAAATCAATATTAAGTAACAAATAATCCAATCATAAATACAATCAGCAATTTACCTATTCTACCAATTTTCATCCCAGATCGGGCAAGTGCACGTAGGGCTGATTGGGCACCAGGTCCTGGTGTTTTTGTTCTGTTTCCACCAGTTGCTCTCAATTTAATGTGCAGTGCAGTGATGCCAATTTCTTTGCATCTTGCTGCAACATCTTGAGCTGCCAACATAGCTGCATAAGGAGATGATTCATCTCTGTCAGCTTTGACTTTCATGCCACCTGTGACACGCGAAATAGTTTCCCTGATGAGACAAAAAGATTACCATTATTATGAAAATGATAGCATTTGCCATGTGTCATCTAATCTTTGATGTGATTGAGCTTTGAGAAATGATTGCAAGGATGTCCCCGGCAGTCGGCATAGACAAGCCATTTTTAATCAAGGCAAGCTACTTCATTGGCAGGGGTCTATCTTTGCTGGGCCTGGAGACAAACTGAATAATGGAAATACACAGAGTCGTGGCAGCCCAGCAATTGAGATTCATCAAATGTTCTAGAAACTTGAACAACAAAATGATTATCAAATAACAAAATAATTATTAAAAATTGTGACTTGTCATTTGTTCATATCAACCAATCTGATCCAGAGGTTGGGGCTATAATATGCATAGTAACATAAGAAGCATTTTAATAGAATGAACTGTATACATGACACTGCTTAAATATATATGAATAAGTTACATGGTGGAGATACACATATTTGATAAAGATACACATATAATAAAGATAAAAGTATGTTAATACCTGCCAGATAGATCAGTGACATGGACAAATGTATCATTGAAAGAAGCAAATATGTGAGCAACGCCAAAAACTTGTTCCCCTGCTGCTGCCTAAACAAAAAATCAAATTATTATTATCATTACATAGCGTTCATCATGCAAATAAAATTTTATTCTGATATTATTCTTGACAAACGTTTTTGTGTTTGTTTGTATGACACAACAGAGTTTCCAATTAAAATGTGCAATCAGGATGCAACTAGAAATAGTTGAACAAATTTCCAACTTGATTTTAAAATCTTAATTTATCCTTCAAGTGCCCCTAAAACAAAGCTTGCATGCACCACAAACCTTGCACCAAAGACCATAAAACCAATTACATGCTTGAAACAATGTACTATTACTACTTGGCCGATTAAAACAGCACTCGCAAAATATCATAATAAATTCAGTGACATGCACATTAATATCATGGTTATCTTGAAATATTCCCAGCAGTCGGCATAGACGAGCCACTTGCAGTTAAGGCAAGCTACTTCATTGGCTGGGGTTCATCTTTGCTGGGCCTGGAGACAAACTGAATAATGGAAATACACAGAGTCGTGGCAGCTCAGCAATTGAGATTCATTAGAGACCATGACAGAAAAGGAATTGAGCCAGTCAAAGTTCGACTTAAGAAGATAATGAAGTAAATTGGTGAACCTGTGGGCCAAGACTGATGACTTGTTCTTCTTTTTCCTTCTTTCCCTTGCGAGGAGCCATTCTATCAAAGAAATATAATCAAAAACATGTGATATTGGGTTAAAATTTTGTTTAACGCATAAAAGTTGAATGATTGCGTGGTAGATTGCACGATAAATTAATGATTCTTACTCACATTATTTTAGTCTTAATACCGTCGAAGCGATATCATTGGAAGAGGATTGGCCTAAGGGTCTGGGACCTAAAGTAACATTCAATCTCGTTATCAAACAGTGAACCTGTTTCAAATTGAGGCTATTTATTAGTCTTGTTCCATTTCACTTCGTTATGTGCATGTGACATTTGTTCCAATGTTATTGTACCAATAGAAGTGCCAGGCTTTGAGGTTCATCAAAAGGAACAGGCGTTGGAAAGTTTTCCCACATTCAAAGGTAAAATATTTGATTAACAACAACATGTCACCAATTTTATGAACTTCATAATAATGATCAATCATTTTCATCACCATCATCATAATCATCATTGATCTAATCATCATCATTGTCATCATTGCATGATCATAATCATCATAGTCACCATAATCATCATAATCATCATCAACTTAATCATCATCATTGTCATCATCATTTTCTTTTCATTTTAGCGATATATTTTTGTTATCAAGTTAACTGAAAGAGATAAAATGCCATCAGGGAATATTTCTAAAACACAAGTTGCAGCTGCCTGTGGAGAAGTTATCCTCTTTACCATTCTTGGTTATTATGCTTTGAAATTTATTGTTAATGCATTGGACCCAACGAACAAGCAAAAAGCTGAAGCAAAAAAAATGGTATGCATCAATTGTTTCAACCAAAATATTTTCATTTTTTAAGCTTAAGTGTCTCGGTCTACCTTCAAGTATCTATCAGTTGTCATACTTGGACATTTCAATCCAAGGTTACAGCATATTTCATTTATTAAAATGTTCATTGCAGGCTCAACAATTAATGAAAAGCATTGGAGTTGAAAATGTTACAGTATGTTTTATTTTATGCCGTCTTTTCACTTAATTTCTCTCTATTTCTTTATGCACATATTTTTCATGTTTTCAAAAATAAGCCTCTTGCTGTCAATGTCCTTGATATCAAAACCATTCAAAATTATTTCAACATTGTTTATGCTTGTTTGTGTTCACTTCTATCAATCAAGTGAATTTGACTTAAACATTAGTTACAGTTTGCATATTAGTTAACCTAGATTTCATTCCTTATGTGTATTGGATAAAAATGATGTGAAGAAGGTGGTCGGATAGAAAGTGCACATGGCCTTTTGAAAGTACTATTGGCTAAATCAATACTCCCTGGAGAAAAGTTGACATATGAAAGAGTTTTCCCTTTTTTCAGTCAAAAGGGTACATGCTTTTTGATACGATACTCTACAGTTGATTTGATCTTGCCTTTTTTGTCGGTTATCTGTAGTTAAATGATCATGAAATGATGGTTGCTGCTAATCTGGTTGATCCATCTTCAATTTCAATCTCATGGGAAAATATTGGAGGATTAAGTGAGCTCATCAGGGAAATGAAAGTATGATTATGTTTGTTATCTCACAACCAGTTGTGGAAATAGAATCTATTTAATATTGTTTAAACTATTAATTGTGGATCAGTGAAAATTGCATGTCCACAGTTATGGATCACATTAAAATTGTGCAGTGATCACATCTGTTACTTCTAGTTTTTTATACCTTAGTTTATTTGAAATTATTGAGCCTGAATCTGCTTCTTTAATTCTAAAAAACACTTTTACATGCATCTTCAAGTATTCAAATTTAATTCAACATTCTTTTTTACATTTAATTTTAAACAGGAGAATGTTGTGCTTCCATTTACAAATAGAGATTTGTTTTCAAAGTCATTGTTACTTAGTCCACCAAAAGGTATTTTGATAAATAGATATAATTTCAGTTATTTTCCCCATCAATTGAAAGTTACTTTTTCTTTACAAAAAAATTTAAGAATCTGAAAAAATTTAGCAAAATAAAGCTGGATGAATGTTGGTATGAAAGAGTGAATTATATAATCAATCAGTATTTCAATAAATAAATAAATGAATCAATCAAATTTATGACAATAGAAACTTGTAACTTTAATAGGGGTTTTGCTATATGGACCTCCTGGATGTGGAAAAACAATGGTTGCCAAAGCAACCGCAAAAGAAGCAGGTATGGCAACTATTTTAAGTTTTTTTTCTGATTTTTTATTTGTTATTGTTGACAGCTCCTTTGTTACACTTGTCACTTTGTACAACTTACAGGCAACTTTTTACTTAAAACAACACATAATTTGCACTCATCAGTAAAAAATGATGTGATTTTTATCATTCAGGATGTCGATTCCTAAACTTAGATGTTTCCTCATTAACTGACAAATGGTATGGTGAATCACAAAAATTGGCAAATGCTGTATTTTCACTGGTATGCATTTTTACATTAAATTTTTACTTCATTGAATTTCTGCCCTTTACAATTGTCATGAGCTGAATTTAAAAATGCAACTAATTTGTCTTGCTGTTGAAGTAAAGGGTGATGCGTGTACTCTTCAAAATCATCCATATTTCAAATCATTTAATTATTTCCAACTTATTTGCATTTTAAAATCACCTGTTATTGTATTTTTTTATTAAACAGGCGTACAAAATCCAACCTTGTATAATTTTCATTGATGAAATTGGTAAGTCATAAGTTAATCTCCTCCTTAATTCAAAATCTGTTATTACATCAGTTTCTGAAGCTGTTGAACTTATCCCATTACATAAGCTATGTTTTGCTACAATAAAACAATAAGATTCATTTTAAGCAAATTTACATGAAATGATTTACGTTTTATCAATTTAATTATTTATTTTCTTAGATTCATTTCTTCGTGCAAGGAGCTCAACTGATCATGAAGCAACAGCCATGATGAAGGCACAGTTTATGAGTTTATGGGACGGTCAGTTGCTTATCATTCTTTACTTATCAATTAATCTTTTAAAATGTTTCCGGTATTATTTATATATGATTCAGGACTATTTTGTCATTAGACTTGCATGCATTGCCTTCGTATGCATGTTTACTATTTGTTTCTCAATGATTCATTCTCACCTTCTAGGTCTGTTGTCACATGGTGGTAATGACATCATAATAATGGGAGCTACAAATAGACCACAAGATGTTGATAAAGCTATTCTAAGAAGAATGCCATGTCGTTTCTATGTATCAATGCCTGTAAGATATTTGTACAATTTCATACCTCCTGTTTCCTAGGATGATGTTTACTTGTCGCATAACACACAAGTTCACATTAATTTTAGACGTTAAATCTGACATGTCAAAGTCATTGTTTCACAATTTGATTTCATAAAAAAAAATTAGAGTTAACTCAGATTGATTCTAACATTTGAATTTTACAGGATGAGCATCAAAGATTCGATATACTCCGACTGATTCTTGAAGATGAAACGGTACATTTCTTTATTCTTTCTTTCACCGTTTGCATCACGATAACTTTTTTTTGCAGCGTTATAAGAATTACCTCTTTCAAAATTGTCTATTTGCTTCAGTCAGTCTATCTTTTCCATGAAAGGTAGCACAAATTACCAGATCTATATTTGTTTATAAGAAGTTACTTTTCGATAAAGTTACGGCAAGTATTCTTCTCATTTGGTAATCTCTGTAACAACATTAATCTTGTTTCATTTTAGTTGGACGAGGATGTAGATTTTGAAGAGTTGGCGCGTTTGACAGACAAATGTTCAGGCAGTGATCTTAAAGAACTTTGTGAGTATCATTCAGCCGTCAATCGCAGTATTTTGTATTTTTATGTATGCTTTTCAACTCTAGCAGTTTAATCGTTTAATTTACATTCAGAATGTATTGAAATGTTGTGAGATCAGCTTAAGTGATTCTAATTTACGCACATGTGACAAAAATTCTTTTATGGATAATAGAATAATTCTTTTTATCAAATCTGTTGTACCTTCGGTAACTATTCTTTTGTTTTACTGTTAAAATTTATTTATCTTTCATTGTTTACAATCGTATCTCCTGGTGTTTGCACTGGCATTTGCTTGATTTGGAAAATATATTTTGTCGTTTCATTGCTGATCTTATTCTTTATTTTAGGTCGACTGGCAGCATTGAATTGCGTACGAGATGTCGCACAGCGTGCAAAGTAAGTTTTATTTTTTAAAAATTCAAGTAAATTTGATCAGTTCGCCATTGAACTGTATAATCTGATGAACATATGTTTGATTAATTTTACTCACATAGTAACTGAAGAAAAAGATTCGCAATGAATTTTGAAAAAAGCTGTTATACCGTTTTATCTGTTAATCTATTTCTTTTAGCAAAAGCACAGATGGGAGACTGTTTACAGAAATTCGTCCAATTAACATGAATGACCTAACTGACAGTTTACAAAGAATGCAAAATAGCCACGTTTTATTAGCTTCACATGGATTATACGATGGTTGATTTCTAAGAACTCGCATTTAAATATGATTTATATTGTGGTTTTTTTCATTAGTCAGTTTCAATGAATTTTTCTAGTCGTATATCTTGCTTCTATTTGAATTTGGAGGGAAACGTATTCTATGTTTAACATTTTAAGAACAGGATCGTTGCTTTTAAATACATCAAGTGATTTGTTTTTTAAAAGCATTTTTGGTTGTATACGGTTAAGCCAGATTTGCTTAAAAAGATACTTTGAACGGCTCTATAATGAATTATATATTTTAGTAATTTAAGCGTTATTTTATTAATCGATGTTGTTGACTGGCTTGAAAATGCTTCCATCACAGCTTGAAGCGGCTAACATTTTAGATGCAAAGTTCCCAACTTATGCCTACAAAATCACAACAACTAAATAACCGTCCTATTTAAAATGCAAATTTCGTGTCATGTCCCCCTCCGAATATTTTTCACATACTTTTTCCACGGTGTCTGCTGCATGTGGCCCCCGTAAACTACGTCCCACAGTGATGTAGCACGGGATAGATTAGAAACTAGAACACAGGCCCCTGGTTACTGAGCAGGACCGATGAGGTCATGCTCATTGAGAAGAAAACAAACGGGAAGTAGTGGAGAGTAGCAGGGCAATGCCGAGTATGAATAAACGATAGCATTGGAATCATCAAGGTTTGAAGTTTAATTATTACTTATCATAATTTGACTTGTGGTGTGTTTTTGTAACACGCTTTAGGGTAACATTTATTCTCGAAATTGTGATCACATCTCAATAAGGCCTAGGCCTATTTGCGGCATACTTCCCCTTACATTTCAATACCTTGCGTTTTAAGTTGCTAGCTGGCACCTGACTACCAAAAGTTCTCTAAAAAGAACAGAGATTAAGTATAGCAATGATGTTTAATATCAATGAGTGCCTTTTTGTAGAGGAAGCCTGAAAACTCATCAACTTTCTTTATAGAGAGGGCAAAAAGAAATTTGTCAACAAATGGGAAGGGGAACTCCCTAGTGTCGTTGTCTAAAAAGCTTGTTCGTGATCATATAAATTTGGATGATTTGTCCAGTACAAAACATAGCGCGGCAAACTACAGGCAGTGGCAGACACTTGGCCAAATATTGGGGGGGGGGGCAAGCCTATTGTTTTGGTAGGATGACATGACACATTTCCATTGTTTTAAAACAAAAGACTATTGTCTTCCAAAATCCCCCTTGCCCCCCACATGTGTCCACCACCGTGTAGCAGCTTATTACTTGATAGATATTCTTGGTCCAACTTGACCTTCTTTCATCTATTTTTTTGCTCCATTCATCTATTTTCATATTGTTGTTTGTTTCATATTTTGTTGGGCCGATTGATATTGAGGGGAGATTTCTCTGGAAGACATTTATTGTGTTTTCAAGGTTTTTGGTAAGGATCCAAAGCTTGCTTTTACACAAGAATATGCTCTCTATGTGGCTCTTGAGTAATATTCCCTTAGTGGGTATTTGGACTTTTTTACTCTCAAAAATTTGCTTCAATTGGTTGTAAGCTTTTGTTGCCCAGTGTGCATTCCATGTACTTAGACCCGAAGGTCTCCAGCGTGGAACATAACAAAACAATGGGTCATTTGCTTTGGCCTAATCTCGTTGACATTACATGGACTGCACCCTGGGTTGTTGCTAAGATTTTTCTCCTGGAGATGTCATACTTTGTGTCCAAAAGGCTACTTAGATATTTTCATTTGTTCCAGGTGTCACTTCAGTTTCTTTCAATTTCATGTTGCTCTGTTTTCTTTACATTTGTTTGCAGGTTCTTTTCTTACAAAATTAAAGGTATTTCTTCCCATAGCACGAGGACTTTATCATCAAGATTTATGATCAAGCTCACATCATCTGCATATTGCTGATATGTCATTAATATTATTTTAGTACTTTCGAAGTGAGGTGGTTTAGCTACTGTTTTTGTTAGCTTTTGAGCTATTTTCAGGCACAATATGAAAAGGATTGAGCTCAGTCAATCACCTTGTGGTATCCCAATGTTTGTCTTAATGGCATCACCAGGGGCATTGCCTCTACTTCCCTAATATGCCAAGATCATTCTCTGCTAAGAAACCTGTGTGTTTAATTTTCGATAATACTTTGGTCTCCCATGGAAAACAGTTAAATCAAATGATACAATGCTGCCTGCTTAAATGTTATTATTATTATTATTCTTATTATTATTATTGGTAAATACATGCTAATATATTATAATTATTATTTTTATTAATATTATTATATCAGTGGTTTTGTCTTTTTTAGATGTCTGATAGGGAAGAACAATCCAAAATCATACGGAGGGTCCTGCTAGAAATTAGTGATGATCTCACCAAAAATGATCTTGAAAGCCTTAAATTTATGGCAGAGTTGGGGGAAGGTCAAGAAGAAAACATTGAAACTTCAACACAGTTTTTCAAAAAGATTTTTGACAGGTTTGAAGACCAAAATGCAGCTTTGCGTTATATAATCAGCCTTCTAATTGAAATTAAGAAAAATAGACTTGCTGGAATGCTTGAAAAGTGTAAGTTTGATTAATGTTAAATTGTATTTTTTTCTATCCTCTGTTTCAATAGCACACTTTTTCCTTTTAGTTTTTAAAAAATTGTTAGCAGATCATAACTGGTTCCATGCACTCTTTGTTAAACCTATTGATGGTTAGTCTATTGATGAAAATTGATAAAGTTATTAACTAGATGTAACAACATATAAATAAATAAATTTCATTTTTGAAACACATTTTATTTCAAGAGTTTGAGTCATTGGAGTGGATTATTTACAAATAAGGATTTTCAGGTTTTGTATTTCTCGTGTGCATCTTTCAATTGAAGTGAATATATGCCCATTTGTCTTTAGTGTCTCATATTGTAAGACTGATTACTGTTTTAACGTGTCACCTATTAAAACATTTTTCACATTATTTTTATCTTTGTAGCAAATAATAGGCAGCATATCATAAGCAAGCATTTTACCTTTCCTAGGTTCAATTCGTCTGCACACTAACATAGAGAAACCAGTACATTCATATGTTGAAAGGAGGCAAGTGCATTCAGAGCTCCAAAGCGTTTTAACATCAAAGCAAAGAATTATAGCATTCATTGGACCTGTTGGCATTGGGAAAACTGAAATGATGAAAGAACTGTGTGTGAAGTTAGAAGAAAAGTGTCTAGTGATTCAAGCAATGGAAGCCTCATCTAGAAGCAAGTTTGCTGATATACTTGAAAGCATTTCTCATATTGTTTCAACGGTGTCATCAAATGGACATTCTGATATAAAATGTATCATCAAAACATTGAGGGCGCTGGGTAGCACATTTGTTTTGTCATTAGACACGTCCAAAGTGCCACACACTTCAAAGTTTTGTTCCAATGCTAAAATGTTTATCAAGGAGGTTCACTTAATTCCAAATTGCAAGTTAATTTTGACATCTGCAAGATTTTTTTGTAAAAATTGTCACAGGAAAAATGGCAATGCTACATGCATCAAAGTACCATATTTGAACAAGAGGGAATCAGCTGATTTATTGAAGAAGTTGAACGTAAATTGGGACCAAAAGTCAACAGAAAATATTGTGAATTTCTGTCAAGGATCGCCAGCACTTTTAGAGCACTTCTCAGAAACCACAAGTCTTTCTGAAGTGTTTGGAAGGAAATTAAGTCATAAATGTTTGCATTCTTTTGTATCTGATGAAGCCTTCAGCAGTCAATTGAAAAACTTTTCAAAAGACATTAAACATATAATGGTGTATCTTTGTCAAATCAAAGATGAATTTCCAATTGCTTTAGCTCATGAAATTTTGGACATTGAAACCAGAGATGTCATGAATGCCTGTGAATTTCTTGAGAAAGAAAATATGTTGATACACAGAGATGGGTGTTACCAAGTGCCTCAAATCATTCACTGTTATGTGAACCATATAATTGAAAATGACCAAGAATTGAAAAGTGTTGCAAAAAAGGCAAAATTGGCATTCATTCAGCTGTTTGTTGGATTTTTGTACAAGATGAATGAACTATTTATTGGCTATCCACAGTCAGATGACTGTAGATTGTTCAATGAGTTGTTAAGGGATGTAACCTTTGATACAGATGAAAGGCAGTGTGCAAGGAAAGTTCTTCTGTTTTATAGAAAGTATGAAAACAGTTTTGAGTCAGCATTGAAACAAGGTGTGAAAAATAAGAATCTAAAGGCTGTAAAGTTTGTTGCAGATTGTGCAAATGAATGTGTTTCATTTCTTGCAAAGGCCATGGAAAGATCAACAGTCATTAATTTGTATCAAAATATTGCCAAATGTGATCAAGTGACCAAGAGTCAAATCTGCCATGCAAGCACTCTTGTGTCAATTGCATTTCTAAAGATTTACCAACATGGCAACCAAGGTGAATCAGCATTACCAGATGAAATTATACAGATGCTGAAAAATGCACTGGGAATACTTCTTTATCATAATGAAGATGATAATGATTGTGGAAATGTTCATTTGCAGGAAATAATTGCTCATTGTTTTTCAAAGCTTGGATATGCTTTAGCTACCAAATACCCAGAGTCCTTTGATGAAGGAAGGAAAATGATGAATGTAGCTATTGATATAAGAAAAAAGGAAGTAGAGAAAGGTTGTGGAAGTCAGGCCATGATTGCTGCTGGTTTTGTTTGTATTGGCGGTAAGCAATTTTGTATTTATTTTTATTTAGTATTCATACAATCTTGTAATTTTAAATGCCAAAGATACATCCATTGTTATGAAAATTAAACAAACAAAACCTGAATCAAAAATGGAATAAAGTTTTTTTTAAATTTTTGGCTTTCAAAACTTTTCTATTTCTGATGTTTTTCAATCTAGTGTAATTTCGTGCAGATTTCAGTCCATTATAAATGTTGACCCCATAAATGGATATATTGTTTCTCACTTTTCTTGCTTCAGTGATTAATTTCTTTTTTGGTTTGCTTCACAGAGGCTTGCAGACATACAGGCAGATATGAAGAGGCAAAGAAATATTTAGAGAAGGGTTTGGCAATTTATCGAAGGGAGTTGGTCATGCACCCATTCATAGCCACAACAATGAATTATTTGGCAGAAGTATACTCAGAAAGTGGCAACTTGCAAAAGTCATTTTTGTATGCTCTCATAGCTAAGAATATGAGTAATTGTATCCTTGGAGATCACTTGGATACTGCTCGCTTTATTCGAGGGTAAAATCCCAATGTATATTATCATAAAAAATATTTGATACTGAAATGTTTTACTTTGCATCCATTTATGCAATAATCATGTGAGGTGCATACTTTTTTCAAAAAATTAAATTCCACCTCAAAACAGAATTGTCCAGTGAGGCTGATGGATGTCTCAAAAAATTGTTGGGATATCACAAGTAATTGGCAACTCAGACACCAATAGATACCTGTATATCCCAAAATGTATCCCTGTATATAGTGTAATTCTCAGCTTGCCAAATGAATGTCCAAAGGCCTTCTCATGGTACATCTTGAATTCAATGAGGCCTTTTGCAATTGAAATACATCAATGGTGCTGTTCGACCTAGCAGAATTCTAAACTTTCAGTTTGCAGCTTGGGCATGTTAGGTAGCTGATTTGCAAGTTTTAAAAGGAGCACATGAACAAGATGCTTTTCAATTACGTACACTTGTAATCTACTACTTTAATGTTTTCAATGCTTAACTTTCAAATGTTTTTATCACAGGCATGCGGACATGGTGGCGTTGACAGACAAACCTCGTGCAAAAAAGCTCTATGATTATGCAAAAGAAATAGGAAAACACCAAATGGGGAAAAAAGAGTTGATCACCATGGTTCTGAGATGTTCTGAATTATGTGATAAAGAAGAGGCTGACCAGCTTAGAAAGGAGGCTACAGAGATACAGCGGTGTATTTCTTTTGATTGGAATGTTTATGAAAAGTGTAACAATCCTCGCCCTGCGAAGCTTAATTTTTTCAACAAAGTAACGAAGTACTTCATTAGCAAACCAGATTTGAACCGAGCACAGATTTCTTTTCTCTTCTTTTTAGTTATTCTTTTTGGCTTTTATTTGTACTTTTCATCTGGAAATTTCATGGACAGATGCTTATGCCCATCTTCGACTTTGCGAAGATTATCAGAGTTTATCACTTATGTTTAGCATCCGTAAATTCACACATTAATCAATCAATTCAGTTTGATGTTTATGTTTTAATATTTTTGTTAAAGATATTTTTGATAATCTAAATGTGTAGGATTTAAATTCATTGACCAAGTTTGTTTTAGATTATTGAATTACATTGCAATACTTTGAAAGTATACGGAAATAGTATATGAATCAGATCATGATTAATTTCCGATTAAAAGCGGAATTTGAGTGGCTAAAATAGTCAAGTTTGGCGACATTTAAATTAAATGAAAGTCAGATTTGTTAGATAACGAACTTCAGGTCAGTTAGAACCCTTTGGTGCAATTTTGTTGCGAAAGAAATCTGTCGTGTACTTTTAACAGCTAAAAGGATTTGGAATGCTTATTCAAACTCATATATGCTCAGAGATGCTCAAATGATCATTTATATGTAATAAATTTGATGATTTTGTCGAATTTATACCATAAATATTTTATGGGAATGTACATATTTTTCGTAAGGTGTTGTCATCATGCATGGTCAAATAACATAATATGACTTTTTATGTGTTTTCAACTTGTGCAGTGCAATGTGCTAATCTCTGAACCTTTTCAAAAATTAATGTGGTACGAATATTGCCAAAATTTTCTTTGTTTCATCATTATTTTCATTTTTTCTTCGCACATTGCCATCGTCATTTTTTGCCTCTGATTGCTGAGGTTCAACTTTTAGTTTGCCAATATCCCGAATTCGTTTGCTTATTTCGTTTAATCTTTCAATATCTCTTTTTTCTTTTTCTCTTATCATTTTTTGTTGCGCTTTCTTTCTGTCATTGATTTTTGTTTTCGTTCTGTGATGTAACGGCGACAAGAATCGCACTTTTCTGTTATTCTTTTCTGTCGAATTCTTTCCTTTGATTTGCGAAGTTTTTGATTCTTGCTTTTCTCCCTTCATCTTCCTTTTATTCTCAACGATTTCATCATCATTTCTGTGCCTTCTGCGCCCGTTCAATTTTTGTAAATATAACACATGTTCTGGTCGCTCAATGGCTGGTAGCTGAACAGCTTTTTGAACCTCAAGGCAAATATCAACATTATTCTTATTACTACCATAAAATGAAGCCTCGTGATGTTGCAGATTACCTAATGAAGTTGATGCTTGAGGTGCAATGGCAGGAAGCTGGGTATATTTTCCATTCATTCTAAAATGAAAAAATAATTTAGTCAATGAAATTTAAGGTTATTAAAGTTTTTCAACATGAAGACCCAGTTCCCTTTTGAAAACGCTGTATTAACTTTCTTAAAATAACGTACTTGTCACAACCTTGGATTCAAACTGCGATGTTTACAATGGAACATAATTGGATTAGAGAAGAGAGTGACAAGCGAACAAGAGGAGAAGGCTGGAGAGCTGAAAGCAATAACTATTTAATATCTTTTAGCTTAAAATGGACTGCATCTTTCTTTTATTTGTGTTGTATCCATTTTTCGGGACTAGGCGTATTATTATAAATGGATAAGAAGATATTTGGTGTAAAGTGTGAGTAGTTGAAACAGTTTTACCAAGTAATGACAATTTAAAGATGATGTTGAAATATATGATAAACTTTGCTGTCATAGTCCAAAGAAATCATTTGTAAACACCTTTTTGAAATGCCATGCTTGTGTTTTCAATTTCATCATTGTTCTTCAGGTTGATTTTAAATAACATGGTAACGAATAGCATGCCTTACATTCCAGTTTCGGTCTGGTGTTAGATACCGCTGATTGACGGATTGATTGAGGATTGTTTTAAATAGATTCGAGGTAGTAAGAAGAGCATTTACTAAATCTTTTCGGCTTAAATATTAATGGCAGGTATACATCATAGACAGTAGGTGAGGCATTGAATTTACAATTTTTTGGTATCGATTTGAGGTGTTAATTGCGGGTTTCATTCAATGTGTTATCCGCAAAATGAACTCAAAATTTTGTGTACGTTACCAAGCACTCTTTGATTTGACTACCTATACAAAAACCTTACGATAAAAAAGAATTTTCTTCACGATAAAATGGAGCGAATTTAAGCGATCAAAATGATATAAATAACACACGTATTTTCAACATTCGATTGGGTTTGGGTTCTTCCTTTAAATATCCATTGTAAAATCTTTCTTTACCATTGTAAATCCTCTCTTTAGCATTGTTGAAAGTTCGTATTCTCTTGGTTTTGAAAATTTAAATCGCTGTCAGGTTTTTTGATATGAACAAAACCATATAAAATTACTTAAGACATATATATACTTTAGAATTATACATATTTTAAGAAAAGATATTTTGTGCATCGTTTTTGACAACTATTTCGTAACTAACCTTGAAGTTATTTGTTCTTTATTTGATTTCCACTATCTTTATTTGATTTTCGTTATCTTTCTCTCTCTATCTCTCTTATTAGTGGTTGAAAACCCTTGATATGAGTTTGATCGCTTACCTTCTGTTTGATGTGCTAAATTGATTAAAGATTCCTAAGGTAATTAAATATGTTGAGCCACATCGCTAAGCAATACAATAAAATCAAATGGCCCCTTGGAAATATTTCTGCATGGTTCTTCCCAGCAACAAATTATTAATTTACTTAAATTCATTCATTTTGTAATCACTTAATCAATTATTTATCATTTTGCATCTTTTCATTGACAACTATCAAAACATCTTTATTGCTTTGCTGTCAAATTTTTCAAGAACTGTTTTCCACCTTGAAATGCTTTTTGCTAAATTAACTCTACATTTTAATCTTCTTTGATTTTATTCTTAATCACCTTCTTTTCTGTCATTTTGCAAACTGCAATTATGACAACTTTTCTCTCGTGTGCTGAAAATTTGAAACTCATGTTCTCAAACATTACGCAATTGTTTTTAAATCCACATTTTTTGTTAAAAAGGATAAATGCACAAAACCCAGATAATTTTCTACCAGAGTTAATAAAAGTACATAATTTGACAATTGAACTTTTTGAAAAGTTATGATCTACAACCTGAGAATAAAATGTCTCAATATACATTACATAATCTTAAAGTTTATCTTCATTCTTACTTTTATTACAATTAGACTTAATTTTAGTGTTAAATACACTTCTGACATTATGAAATTTAATCTTTAAAATTAGATTTGAATTCAAGTAAAAGTTTCATATGTTTTGGGCCCAAATTTATCGCCCAAAAAATTAATTCATAAATACGAAATCATGTGCTCGTTTTCCGCGCTAACACCGACAGTTTTGAAAGAATTAACGGTGGAATTATCATGTGCTGCCATTTCTTTGAATATATCATTTTTATTTGCGTCTTTGAGCGGTGAGTCTTTTCCAAAACTAGGCGAGCTTCGCAATGAGATATCAGTAGATTCCCATTCTGTAGATTCAAACTGTAAAAATGATGGACTAGAAGCTGGAATAGGGGAATCATCTGTGAAGCATTGATCGCGTGACTCAGTTTGTTGATTAGCGCAATCCAAGTCATAGTTTGGATCCAATGTTTCTTTGCTAGATTGTGGCATTGAGATATCATTAGAGTCGTTTGGTTCATCTACTTCACATGATCCCTCTTCAGGTAAATCCTGATTGTTTTCAATTATTTCATCACTATTTACTTCCTCCTTTTCATTTACTATTTCAACCATTCTTTCACTGGTGAATAAAGGTCCTCCTGTTGTTAAAATATCATTTGCAAAAAATGACCCATCGCTTGCTTCGCTATCTGCTCCAATGTCTCTCTTAATCTGTGCTCCATTTAATTTTGATAGTTTTTCAGCTGCGATTTTGTCAATATCATCTTCGCTGCAAACTGAATCCGTTTCACCATAGGCCCATGTTTGTGTCATTTGGGATGCTGCTGATGAATCTAAATAATGCCTTTGTGTTTCAATTGCAATTTCTTCATGGGGCTCAACCGTGTAAAATGGGCTGCCATGCAAAACGGATTCGTCTTCTGTTTTTTGTACACCTTCATCATTTTCAATGTTTTCCTGATTGTGTAAAAAGTTTGGTTAAAAAACTAATCATCAAATTCACTCGAAAATGCAAAGATGAATATTGACCAAGACTCGAACTTTTTATTCTCTAAAATGTTATTAATTTGGAATTTCTTATGAAAAGCTTAAATGTTTTCATTGTATCAGAGTTTTAACCGATTTAATGCATAAGGGCTTACTATTCATCGTTTGTTTTTTCCCGGATTCCCAACTAATTGAACTTTGTCTCTAGCATATAAATGCACAACTCGCATTGTAAAATTGCATATGGATGTATGATAAAACTGTAATAACTAAATACAATGACTTTGGTTTGCCAATTAAACCAAATTATTGACTTTTTTTGGAAAAAAACCTGACCGGTTTGAATTAATAATGTTACAAGACAAAATATGACATATCATTACAAACAAAAAATTGAAATACAAATTTGGCAAAAAATCTTACGTTAGATTCGTATGGTTCAATAATATATCGATTTGTCGATCTTGTACTTTTAACAGAACTGCAAAAGGAGTAGATGATAAAAATTATTTTGCTCTGTATTACAAAACAGGGTTATTCAATTTCTTTTAATCAAGATAGAGAGAAGGTCATATAAGAGGGTGATATAACATTTGAGCATTTATTAAAAGTTATCCTGTAAATTTAGCTATTATGGGAGAAATAATTAGCATGATCAGAAACCGTATTAATCAACATCGTCAAAAATTGCTAAATCTGAGTCTATTCAATGCTGTTATCTTAAAGTGTGCACTTGATTTTTGGATAGTTAATGAAGTTTTTTACTTAAGAGTAAGCAATTGCCCAATTTGATTAGATTTTAAACTGCAGTGTTATTGTTAATCATTGATATTGTCAAGGTTTCATAACATTGTAACTAGAACTACAAGAGAGCGCAAATAGCTATCCAGAAAATCTAATATTTCTGCCTAGTTCAATTTAATGGTCTTCAGTTATGTCATATAGCCTAACATTTACCATTCAAATAACAAATGATAACAAAGGTTTATATTTACCCAATAGAATATCCAGAAGGAATGGTTTCCAATGTATTTGTTCTTGTGTCATTTTCAAGAATCTCCCTTGCATTTCTTTTTCTTCAAAAATACAAACATTTAAAATAAAACTAAAAATACATTTATAACAAAGTTTATTTAAAAATACATTGAAACATAGTTTGAATATATATTACAAATAGTATATATTAGATGGACGCTTATCCATTGTTCTTATCTAATGAAATTAGCATTTTAGTAAAAGTTACAAGCATTTATCTATTTCTATGCTATAATTGAACGAACAATTTTGAAAAAAAGTTTACAATTATCTCAATTAACAATTCAACCAATTTCAGGTTTATACTTAGATTTGCACTTTTTGGTATAGAACTTTTAATTGATTAAAAGAGGGTTAGAAGTGTAAGTAGTTAAATATGAAAGACTTAAGGCCACTCAATCAACTTAGCTTAGAATTTTCTGTAAATTATTCTTTATTGAATGCCAAAAATGAATCTTCGTTACAAACTGCGACGTTTGTAGGGAGAACCATTCGTTTTTGAAAATTCTCGGAACCTTGTTGCCACACATCTGACCAGAAAGTGCATGGAAAAAACCCCCATCGGTATACACACCATTGTAGTAATCATCATCACTGGAAAATGTCACTTTCATCAGATTGAAAAGAAAACATTTGTGGCATATATATGACCCTCACGATTCTCAGCATCAGGTCATTTAATTCATTTACTACACCATTTAGAAGTTTAGCAAAGGCTTTTGATATATCTCTTGTATTACATCGCTTAATGATCATGACATCCAGTTAACAGACAAAGCTGTCTTCGATGTGTATGTACACCTACCTCAGATGTAATAATTGTGCAAAGGGCAAGGCAATAGCAGGACGATTAAGATGAAGCTTGTCCGTTTTTTAAGTTTAACAGTTGAGTTGAGTTTAGCATTTGAGTGGTCTCAATCAAACATTTAGCAATTGGTTATCTTCTAATGATTTATTATCCCATCTATTTTTAAAAAAATGTTTAATGCCAAACTATTTAGTGTGTTAGGGGATGGTTAAATTTTGATTATATTTCATTTCATTAGGCTGTTAGCTGTTATGTGTACGTTTTCATGAGTTTTACTATCGAATAAAATACCTTGACTTAAAATGAGTGGCCTCAGAGTCTTTATTTGCAAGCTTTGAAAATCTAGAACCAAATTTGGTATAAATTGAACACTTACTCTGGGTTTAAGTTCTTATGTTTAACATCAGTTTAACTTAATGATTGCATTTATCCTCATATTTTTTCATCGATGTTAATATCTTTAGTTTAATATTTGGACACGATTGTATGAATTGCTTCAATTTCAAATTATCAAAATAAGTCAATATCTATAAACAATACATTAAACAAACTAATGTGACATACCCATTTTTCTTGAAAAAAGCTGCCCAAATTGCAAAGGCACATGTTATAATGAGTAGGATTGCAATAGCTGCTATTACACCAATATACACTTCAAAACTAGCTTCCTTTCCTCCAGTAGATTTTCCTGCTTTTGGCTTTGTCTCGAGATACCAAGTTACATTGTACTTCTTCATTTGATTGTTTATGTATTGAGAATTGGGAGTTAAAATCGACCTGATAATGGAAAGTTATCCTGTAATATTCGATGTTTATGAATTGAATAATAAGATTATCATAATTTTTGGCAGAAGCAGTGGAAGAAGAGGGAATAAGAAAAGAGCAGTGGAACTTTTAATAATCATTTTTTCACGTCGGGTAGAAATGGCATCACAAAAATTATTGTGTCTTTAGAACGGAAGTTACAAAATAAAATCGTCATTATAATTAGATTATTAATGGTACTTTTTGTCAAATTTAATCTTTTATACCTTAAAATTTCATCTTTACTGAGAATATGTCGTTTTCCTTCATCAATGGCATGAAAATAAATATGAAACCTGCAATACAAGCAAAATACAAAACATTGTAGAATTGTATTGTTCTAGAGACTGTAGAATTGTATTGATCAATATGGCAAAATACTGTTACAGGTGTAAAATGAAATCAGAATGGATTTAAATAAATAATGCATAGATGTGAATGAATACATAAACGAATAAAAGAGCATCTAATTGAGATTTTCAAATCATTTAAATGTCATCACATTCAAAAAATTCAAAATTGAGCTAATCGTAAGACATACGCGTTTTTTTTGGTAGTTGATTTAATTTCATCGATTGTAACTTTTGCATTTGTTGCATTACCCAATAAACTGCGAAAAACAGAGTGGATAATTTGCATTATTACAAATGAAATGACCTTATGACGATGCTAACAGGTTTATAAATGGCCTAGCAATTTGTAGATAAAACAATCCCAATTTAAATTTCAAAGGAATTTATCACTAATAAAGTTGAAGGGAATACCAGCTAGAAATATAACTAAAATCCATATTTTTGTATAAGGTTTCATTTTAGTGTAATTTGCTTTTAAATATGGATATTTCATTAATTCAGTATTCCTACAAACTCGATAATTACCTTTCTAAAAAATAAAGATGACTATGAAGGTATTCAGCTGTAGTTTCTATTAAGACAATTCCAGTCTGATCATCTCCAATGATGTAAACATCAAGAGTTGCCTTGTTCGTTGATGGATTCGATGGCACAATACCATTATTATCCTTTGCAATTATAATCATCTTGCTCACGTTTCCTGCATCACCCATTAAAGATTTGTATACAGTAACAAAACCAGATTGTTTATCCAAATGAAACAATCCATTTTTGTTCCCAGATTCGATGCTATAAGACATTGATGCATAGTCTCCAATATCGCTATCATTTGCCTAAAACAAAATATTCACTTTTACAGTCATATTGAAGTTTTATCAACCTTTTTCATGTTCAATTAGCTAGTGTTATCAAATCCAAATGTCCTGAAAATGCTGAAGTGAATATGGGAAATTAAATATTATCACTAATCAGAACTTTCTTATGATTTTTCTCATTCTGATCTTTGTTTCGATTACAAAGATAAGGAGCAAACCAATATTATGATGTCAAAATACTTACATATATCTTTGCTACAAAACTTTTAAACTTGGCATCTTCACGCACAGCTTTATGAAAAGAAGAATAACTTTGTGAGTGTTAATAAATATCAAGAGGTTTTTCACGAATTTGCTGCAAAGCGATTGCTAGGAGGTCATTTTTTTATTGAGCTCATTTCCACGTTTCCCATAAAGAAATGTTGATGACAAGATTGAGTACATTGTAAGTCATAATTCTTAGCAAAACGATTGCCTAAGGAGAGCTTAGAAGACACATTTTGTAGAAAATGAAAATGGATGAAACTGCAAATGATGGTATACTTTCAATGCATCAACTGACCTGCAATGTAATTGCTCTTTATGAAGTGAGGTGAATTGTCATTAACATCTTGGATGTTGAGAAAAAGCGTCGCTTGATCATAAGGTAATTGTGATGTATCTATGATGAAAAAATAATGAAGCTTTGCAAAATGCGATAATGCATTGCGAAGACAGTAATGAATTTGACGTACTGCAAATTGGAGAACGTTTTGAAAATGTTCAAAAGCAATTAAGTAGGGCAATACCATTATGTAAAAATATACATGAGAACTTCTCACCAATGCTTCGCTTCTTTTTTGCATTTTCATTTAAATTCAAGCGACTATAAACACGAACCACAAGTGTGAATCCAGATTTAACTTCTCTGTCAAACTTTTTAGCCAAGGTTAGAGCTCCTGTTAAATGGTTCAACAAAAAGTATCCTGCAAAGAAAATACATTTTCAAGTTATTCATTTTGAAACTATTAGAATAATTGATTCTTTATGATTAAATGAATTAAACGTACTTCACATGAATATAATCGATCTCATCAAAACAAATATTTAAAACATATTTGAAATTAAGACATGTTATGACTGTAATGTTTCGAATTAATGGAAACAGCATTGAAATACCTTCATCATTTCCAGCATGCACTTGGTATGAGACATTTCCAATAAAAGTATCAGCATCAACAACACTAAATGTCATCAATGTTGAACCAATTCGGAGATTTTCACTTGGCTCCAATCTAAAAATGATAATCGCCTGTGGCATTAAAATTGATGACTCATCATTCGGTTAAAAAATGGATCTAATCGTGATGAATAGTTGTAATAAATGACAATCAAGCAGCTTTTAAAGTCTTTTGTAAACATTACAATAATGTTTAGAAGCCTTAGTCTAATTTGACTCATTAATTAATCAAAGACAAATGAAAACTTTTAAAAATTAGTAAGGAACTATTGTAAAAATTGACAAGAACAAACCTGAAAACTTTTGAATGAAAGTGAGGATGATTATCATCGATGTCAACAACAACGACTTTTAACTTTGCAGTTGATGACAAAGGTGGTGAGATGATTCCTTTTGCAATCAACGTCAACTGTTGGATGGAAGAAATATCAGTCTACTGAACAATGTAATGAATAGATTACAACGAATTATTATAAGCAAAATGTATGATAGAAATAAGACAAAAATGATGTGTGACGTAATGATTCATGCCAAATTATCGTAAAAAGATATTTTCAAATGAAGATATACCTCAAATGAAGGAGTTTTCTCCCTGTCAATAAGACACGTTGTTCGAATCACGCCAGTTTTCCATTCAATGAAAAAGCAATCATTTTCTTTAATATCGTATTTTATGTAACCATTTATGCCCTGAAAAGTAGATTACATTTAATATACAAGATATGTAGATTATACTGACTAATAAACTGTTTTATTCGTATAAACTAAATGTTTGTAATTAGAAACTAAAGAATTAGTTTTGATAAAAAGGCATATTTTCATTTCAGTCTGAAAGTTGTCAAAGGAAAATTGGATATGCTTGTACTTACATCATCTTGATCACGTGCTTGCACTTGAATGACAGATGTGTTTACTGGTGAATTTTCCACAACATTTGCGAAATAAATACTTTTATCAAAAATTGGTGCATTATCATTTAAATCTAAGACATTCACCACAACTTTGCAATTTGCCATTAATTTTGGAATGGCATCTTCATTCACTGCTGTTACTGTCAAATTGTACTTTGCAACATCTTCACGATCCTGTAAAATGATCTCAGAATTTTCAAACGAGTTCATTATTAAAAAAATATCAGTAAGAGTAATTAAAGTTAAAAATCATTGAAAATTCATGATAAAAGAAGAGAAGGAGCTTACGAGCGAGGTTGCAGTAGAAATAACACCAGTATTCTTGTCTATGATGAAATTTGAACTTCCTAAAAATGAAATAAATATCATATAAGTGCTTGATTTTTTCCAGAGTTACTCAATCATTTCAGACACAAATGCATACAAAGTTAAAAGGAAGGGATTGGATTTCATTTTAATGCAAAGCACCTGATTCAGCTAGGCTGACAAACATCAACATTATTACAAATGTTATCTGAAATTATCATGTTTGTAAGTTATTGTAGTTTATTGATGAATTAGATCAAAAGACCTTCCCTGTAATAAAAGATTTGCCAACATATACCATCATCATAATTATGCAAAAAACATACCATTTAAATAGTAAACAATTTTTGCATTAATGCCTTCATCGTTGTCAGCTGCAGTAACAGTTGTCACTGTTGTATTAGCATTTTGGTTTTCATACAAACTCACTGTAAAGATTTCCTGTGAAAATAAATTTCAATTGAACTCTCTGTATAAATTTTTTAAAATTTGCATTGAATTGTGAATGGTAGGAAATTCAATAAAAAACTCATTAAGCTCAAAAAAAAGCTATAATAAAACGGAAATTTTTGTAGGTTTTTTTTAAATATTATTTTGCGTTTTCATGATAAAATAAAACAACACATATTGCTTAATACATGCGATGAAAACAAACAAACAACAACAACAACAACAAGGGGGTACCTGAAAAAACCGTGGAGGGTTATCATTTTCATCCTTGACCGTTATTTCAACTGTAGCAAAGTTTGCCTCATTTTGAAGCCGAAGCTGAACCATGATGATTAGCTAAAATTAAGAACAAATCAATAACTAATCATTAAGTAAATATTTCCAATATTAAATAATTGGATGAATCAGTCGATCAATCAATAGAGTCAATTGATTAACTAATTAACTGACCATATCATTTATTGTTTTTTTCATTTTACACGAAAATTAACTCACAATATATTTGCTTGCAATTTCTCTGTCTAATGGTTTCAATGTTGTTATTTTTCCATTTTCCTCATTTATTTGGAAAACTTTTGCATTTCCATGAATTATCGAGAATCTGAAGTCCTGTTCATCCGATTTCCCATTGTATTTTGCATTTACATCAACAATCAATTTGCCTTTTGGCTCATTCTGTATTGTGAAGACAAAAATAGTTATTGTCCACTTAATAGCATTCAAAAGCTATAATTAGATGAGACAATAAAAATAATCCAATAGGAAATTAATCATTTACTAGTAAAATGTGTGGCTAATAATTGCTGGATAATACTAACTATACAAAATTTACATTACTGCTTCATAATTTGCTATCAAAAAGTAGAAAGATTACGAAGACATGAAGAAAACTTACCTCATTGATTGACGTTTTTATCAGCGGTGATTCAAATATAGGTGCACTTTTCAAAATATTAGCAAAATAAATTCGTAGAACAGCTGAAACACTCAGACTTGGGTTCCCATTGTCTCGTGCCATTATGCTAACAGCCATGGATTCATTCGCAAAATTGGAAATATTTGATTGTAAACGAAGGATTCCAGTAGAATTATCAAGTGAGAAGATGTCTGTTGAAAGCAATTTAATGTTGATATCATAATTTTCATCACTAGTAAATTTCATGAGCAAACTTCGATCAAGATTGTTCAAGTATATTTCAGTTATAATAATGATAGTTAAAACAACATTTAAGAAAATCAATCAAACTATTAATAAAATTTTGAACCTTTGAATTGTTTAGGCAAATCATAAATTATTTCCCCATTTTCAGATATGTCTTGATCTGATGCTGAAAACTGATAAACAAATGTTCCGGGTAGGGAATCTTTTCTGATGACGGTTGAAAAATCACCTCCATTGGAAAATTGTGGTGTATTATCATTTTCATCGAGAACTGTGATGTCCACCTTGGAAACAAAATGAATGTTACAGAAAAGTGAGCAATTTGTGCGTCTTTCAAAATATAAAACATTTATTCAATTTTCAGTTAAAGTTTAAAAGTTTTAAATCAAATTGTGCTTTGCTTCTGATAATTTTTTGTATGTGCTTCATTTTTATTAGTTAGATATAATCTCTATCTTTACGAGATATACTTTTCAGTTCAATACAGCTGTTAATGAAGTTATGAGAATATCAAATCTTTCAACAAAATTCAGCCAAATCTTTTGATTACTTATTAAGTATGATGAATTGGAGTACCTGCGCGTAACTGTTTCGGGAGCCAATTTTAGACAAATCTTCAGCTACAACTGTAATCTTATGTCTGTCAATCAATTCTCTATCAAGCTTCTTCGCAGTTGTGATTGTTCCGTTGTTAGAATCGATTGCAAAGCTGTTTCAAAAAACGCATATTTTCAAAATAAAGCATTGTTTGGAATGTATAAGTTCGTTGATATCAAGAATATGAATATTAAATAAGGAAATAGACAGTGCTGGAAATGATACAAAGTAAATTAAACGCCTTACTATTCATTGTTGGTAATCGCATATTTAACCTTCCCAGCATCCCCTTCATCTATGTCATAGGCCTGCAATTTCAAAATATACAATATGAAGAAAAATAAATTCGGAAAAGTTAAGTAATGAATTTGAAGAGAGAAGATGAGGATGAGGAAAACTAAATTTGGAGTATTGAAGACTGAAACAAACCTGAACGACACCCACAAACGCTCCTTGTTTTCCTTCTGTTACATTAAAATGATATCCGTTTAAACTTGTAAACACTGGTGAATTATCATTAATATCCAAAACTGAAATTGTGACATTTGTTGACGATGACTAAAATGGCATAATTATACATTAGATATGAGGTAGGTAAAATGCAATACAGATAAGGTAAGAAAGATAATAAAAATTGAAAGATGTTAATAGTATAGACAAAAGAATCCCTGAAATAATCATAATCATAATCATAAGTTTGCCTTCGTTTAACATTTAAATAATCATTTCAACCATCAAAATATTACCATATATACTTAAAAATAAAGATTATCCTTCGTCTGTCGTGGATTGTATGTTCCATCCACCTTCTTATTCGTCATCTATAATAACACATGAACCTAATTCTTGTTTTTGAAAGAAAATCTACCTTGTTTCCGCCATCTTTAACCATAACGATAAGATGAAAGTAAGGAATGGTCTCACGATCCAGTTCTTTTGATGTTTTTATGATACCACTTAAATGAAAGTAATTCATAAAAAAAATTGAAATTGAAAATATTTATTATTTGTATGCGCTGATTTTTTGTAGACTTTTCTTTTGAATGACAAAACTAAAAATAAAAGGAATTGCGGAAATTGGAGAGAGACAGAGAGAGATAGATTGCACTTTGGATAAATTGGATATGAATGACACGTGTCTAAGGCTTAAGAGTCCTGAAAACTTTAATTGCGGAAAAGAACTGCATAAGTGCTTTGGCGCCAAACACATAATGCAAGGATGATAAAGACAAAAGTACCTGTTTGTTACAATTGAAAAATATTTTATTAAAAAGAGTTATTTTGTAATTACCTCGCGGCGTCGATTTTGAAATAATCTGAAACATTCGATGGCATGATTTCATATTCCAACTTAGCATTTTCACCCATATCTTTGTCTTCCGCCTTAAAAAATAAAAAGATTTGGTAGCAAAATTAGGATGTGTTGTTACAAAATGGTGGGTAGAAGAAAGTCACCAACAAGTAGGAAAAGAAAAAGAATATGAACACAGGGCATCATTGATAATTAAACCAAAGTTCATAATCACATGTATTTGTATTTATACATTACCTAATACAATAGAATAGTAGCTTGAGGTTTTAGATTTTCGCAGCATTATTTGTAACACTGCATTTGTGCATAAATTTCTTTAAGCAGGTGTTTTGTTTATGATATTGATATTGTTGAAATAAATCATCAAAACAACCCAAAGACAATTAACGATGAAAATTAGAAATTGAATATGATTATAATAACCTGTAATGCAAATACAATAGTATTCAAATTGGCTGCTTCATTTACTGACGTTTCATAATCAGTTTTTGAAAAATATGGTGCGTTATCATTGATGTCTTTCACATTCACTTTCACTGTACACAAAGTCTCTCTAAAAATAAACAAAATAATGTAATGTGAGTTTGTTTTATATTGATAAACATGCTCAAAATCGAAACAAATGGTCCCATTAAACATTGCAATGACCATGTTTTATTGTAAAGATGCAGAAATTGATTAATTTAGTGTCAATATCACATTAAAATGCAATTCGCTCAGATTTCACACAATAGCAACAACTGTTGGTTTTTCCTCCAATTTGTCGCCATTTGGCGATATAAATAACCAATGCTTGCGTAATAACATATCTTCTGTTATTAACCTCATCTTCTAACAAAGTTCTTCTCACCTTCTTTGTCCAGGAGCAGCTCGATCTGTTGCTTTGATCAACATTGAATAGGATGCAATTCGTTCTCTATCAAGTTTTCTCTTCGTCCAAAATTTCCCAGTCAATGGATCAATGTCGAAATCTTCATGTTTACTTTCAGCATCGGGTACGATTGAATAAGTAATGAAACCATTTGAACCAAAATCTTTATCCGTAGCATTCAACTTAAATTGACAGAAGATATTAACTTAACATAGCTGAGATGATAAGTCAACTAATACATGTAACTCTATGATTTTCATTTAACGGTAAGGACTTACATTTATCAATTATAATGGCGATCAATCAAAAGGATATGGAACCTTACAATGATTTTTTCTCATTAAAAATCAATAAATCTTAAGAATAATTTTTACTTCTGGCTGATAAGTAACCAATAAGCACACAATGAAGAAAAACTAAAAACATAACAAAATAGACAAACTTGGCTGATAAATAATGGCGGTATGACTTCTTCTTCAACTTCAAATTCAAAGACATTTTCTTCGAATTTCGGTGAATTATCGTTGACGTCTTGAATGAAAATTGTTACATTTGTTAAATTGCTAAATCTTTCTTGTGTTATTCCCTCCACAACGTGCACCTGCAAGTGAAAAAGTAACATATAAAAAATGATGAAAATGATGATAATAAGTAAATATAAGGATGTAACTATCAGCACAAAATAGAATAGCAAATATGATGAAATCGAGCCATTTCAAATACCTGAAAGCGGTATACATCTTTTATTTCTCGATCCAAGCTTCCATTTACAAGAACAAAACCATTTGAATCAATATCAAATTTTCCATCACCCCCAACAATACTGTAAGACAGGTCTTTGTTTGATCCCTAAAAAGGTTAAAAAAGTTTCATTATTTTGTAGTATATTAGAAATATTAGAAATTATATAATTGAAATATCAGGTTGCATGTCAAGTGCATCTTGCTACAAAAGCGTACAATTTGATGAATAAGGTTTTCAGTTTTTTCATTATATGTAAGATTGCAAAAAATATCGAATACCTCGTCTAGATCAATGGCTGAGATTTGAATGACCTTGGACCCGATTAATGAATTTTCCAAAACAGCTCCAGTATAATGATTGTTTGGAAAGAAAGGCGCGTTATCATTTGTGTCATTGATGGAAACGACAACAGTAGCAGTTGCTGGCTCATGAGTGGTCGATCGTGCCTGAAGAATTAAGATACAATCAACGACCATAAGATTTTTAATGTTTAAAGAATTTAACAATGTTTAAAGTTTAACACTTGTGAGTGACTATGTGCCACAAAGAAAATGCTTTAATTTCAGTGTTTACTAGTTATGATTTTCAAATTCTGATTTTCAACTTTTGTTTGTTGCCCAAAACTTTTCTAGTTGTTGGTAACGAAACTATACCATACCATACTGAGTATTAACACCTGAAAAACGCTTTTAATTAGTTGATAAGTAAACCCTTTTATCATCTTGAGATTTTCAGGTTAGTGTCAATGACATGTGGTTTTAAACAAAAATTACACAATGACGTCAAAAGTATTCGCCGAAAAGTTGAACATTACCTGTACAGTTAAATAAAACGAACTACCAGCGGTCTCTCTATCAATTATACCTTGCACTGTAACGAGGCCAGTATTGCTATCAATTTTGTATATCCCACCTGGGTTGCTGGCTGAAATAAGAAAGAATAAAAGTAAAAAAATTAACAGAAATGAAGAGTTTGCACACATCTAAAAATGAAATAAATTATCGTTGTTATAAAATTTATATTCTTCGTAGGAAAGTTGCATTTAACCTTACTGCAGATCGCAATGTGTCAGGGATGTTCATGGAAATTAATGTGTATATTTTAAATATAAACATGTGCCAGGCAATGTGTAAGAGTATGAAATGCCCCTGCGAAGGCAAAGATGATCATACCTTCATAAATGTCGTATGTAACAGGTGCATTAATTCCTTTGTCTAGGTCAGTGGCATGTACTTGAATTAGTTTTGTGAACTAAAAAAAGACATGAAAATTGTTACAGTAATTTTATTTTAAAAAAATATAAGTGCACACGAATCAATTGGATGATCAAGAAGTATTTAAATTGGTAGAAGTGAAAACCATGTAGCATGCAATACAACTTACATTATGAATGCCTTCTTGAATGGTTGCGTAATAATTGTATTGGTCAAATTTGGCTCCTTGATCATCATAATCATTTACAACTATCTCAACTGTTGTGTAAACAAAATGGCGGAGTTGATCTGAAGGCCGTCCGTCCTGGAAAAAACCATCATTAAAAAATTGCTCAAATGACTGCCATTTTCAAATTCATAAGATGAGACAAAAATGAAACATTTAAATGTATATGATGATTTGATGCGCAATTTTTCTGGTAAGTTTGGTCTGACCTGTGATTAAACTTTAACTCTTATAACAAAAAAGAAAATGAATTTACCGTAACGCTGACATTCAAAATATGTGTCCTTTCCTTTTCGTAATCTAATCTTTTATTTGTCCAAATTGTACCATCAAATTCTTTGATAAAAAACATCGAACTCTAAAACAGAAAAATGAAAAAATTATGATCAAGTATGGCTATGAGAATGCTTTGAAAAACTCAAAGAAAAAGGAAAAGATTAGTGCAAAAATATTGCAGAATTAAAACAATTTATAAACAATTATTATAACAACAAGATATCATAAATCTACCTTTGTCCAGCCTTGAATATTATAAATAAGTTCTGAAAATCCTTTTCGATCCACGTCGGTTGCCCGGATACGAGTAACAAAAGTATTAACAGGAAAATCCTTAGAAGGAAATTGAATTAAATGTAAGTATTAAATCAAATATTAAATTAAATCAAATATTAAATTAAATCAAAGAATTTTCAAATACACAGATAGTTCAATGCAGAACATTTGATTGTATCATATCATATTGCAGTGTACATATTTATGATTTTGTCAATTTGAGTTTTATTTTAAAACTAGTCAGCTTAGTTTTAAAAAGAGCAAAATAATATCTCAGCAAAATAAATAAAAGCTGTAATTTAACAGTGGTGTTGAAGCTGTAATTTAACAAGGCAAAGAATGGATACCTCTGTAATGTTGATTTTGTATGGTTCATTTTGAAATACTGGTGCATTATCATTCACATCAATGATTATGACGTAAACCTTGATTGATTCCTGATGACAAAATCAGTTAAATTTTATTACAAATCATGTGATGCAGTTTTTATCAAGTAGAACATACATTTTTACATCTACTTGAGAAACTGCGAGGCAACTGAATAGGTAGCACAATTCTGGAGATAGGTGTCAAAAAAGACGCTTGTTTCTAGCATCAAATGCTACTGTAAACTGTGATATCTAACAATTCATTGATCGGTTATTGTGCATTCGATAACAATAACGAGACACCAACACATTAACAATAAAGCAATAAATATGACGAAGGAACTTGCCTTTTCGCTAGGATTTGTATATGCATAAACACTGAACTGGATATCATGGAAATCCTGTCATTAAATTAAGAACTTTCAGTTTCATGATATGAAATCGGTTATTGTTGTCCTAAGTTTGCAAAACTAGAATAATTTGTTAAAAATCAAGAATTAGATATACATATGTAACAGGATGACACAACAGAGATTTGTATCTCCACAAGTATCAAGTGGCATTGCAGAAATAATTATTGTTGTTTGTCGTGTTTTCTTTAGAATAAATGTGAAATGATCGACATTTCAGTAATTATCTCAAAAGAGAGAATGCATTCAGTTTAATCATCGATTCACATCATGGAATTAGAGTTGCTAATATTTGTGATAGATCAGTTTCAAAAATTTCCTGATGTAATTAAATCCAATTGGACAAAAAAAAGCAAATCTCAATGTAAATATATTTACTACGCATGAATTTTCATGCAAAAAACTTATTAATTAAAAAAGAAAACTGAAGCAACATACCGGAATATCTGCATCAATTGTTCCATTCACATACAATGCACCCGTTGTATTTTCTATTGTTATGACATCATTTGCTATTGTTGATGTCTCATACGTGATTTCTTGGTTGCTATTAGCAACAGAAGCATTGACGTATCCAACTAAATGCCCTGTAATAATGTGAATGAAACAATGGATCACAATAATTTGTTGAACAGCCATTTTAGTCCAATAGAGCATTTATTGTCTAATATAGGATATTATGCAACACACATGTTACATATTGTACATTAAATTTGGATTTTATAATCTTTTGCAACGCATTAAGTCTCTTAAATTAACAAATACAAGCTGAAGTCTTACGATTAACCTCGAAATATTAGAAATGTGAACAATGAGCTACTGAATGTTTGAATAACTGACTGCATGGCAGATTTAATGACTGGATGATTGAAGGACTGATAGCTTTTGATAAAAGCATTGCTTTCTTGATTGATTAATTGATTGATTGATTGATTGATTAATTGATTGATTGATTAATTGTTTGTTTGTTTGTATAATTGTCTGTTTGTTTGTTTGTTTGTTTGATTGATTGATTGAGTGATTGAATAATTTGATTAAACAAGTGCTGTTACCTTTTGGCAAATTTTCTTGAATTTCAAAGAAATAAGGATACTTCTGTTGAAAAGAAGGTCTTGATGTGCAAGCTACGAAAATGAGGTTAATTATTCATTAAAAAACCATGAAAAATAGTCCGTGAAAATCGTGGTCAAGTCATTGCGCCAAGATGTTGGTTTTAAAGATATTTAATGCGCAATATATAGAAACAGATATATTGTTGATACAAAGGTGCAAACATCAAGTAAAATATTCATTGTAAGTACAATTCTACAACAAAAAATTAATGCCCATCTAGATGCCTTTCTTCAGAGATGTGAAAAAGCAAAACATCAATATTACATCGAGTATACGTATCATACCAAGCTACAACTTTGTAGTAGCATGTAATTTAAGAAAAACTTATAAAAAATGAACCTACCGAGCTGTAAGATACATGTGAATACCACTTGAAATAGTTTAGACATCATATTTGATTTACAAAGGCCTTTGCCACCGTAACTGAAAAGGTTTTTAAAGACTGCGTTTATTAATAAATCTTAAGCAGGGTTTGGTGCAGCAGGTATTGCAAATGAAAGTTTTGTCTGCAAAACCCGATCATGAATTAAATATGAAGTTTATCATTTCTCGTTCCCATGAACACAAAAATCTTGCACTACCTCGATTATCAACTCACAAAAAACGTATGAATTATCAAAAACTTTGTTCATAAAAATGTGTTCATCATCAAAATGTAATTAATGACCGGCTATTAGTATTATCCAAAGAATTATCGCCCTGAAAACAAAGCATTAAGGCATTGATAAAAATTTTGCTAAAACTTAAATGCAGAGTCAACAACGTTAAAACCATAATTTATGCTACACCTAGATTGAGAACAAGTCATCGACAGAAAGATCGGGCCTTATTTACTTGAGTCACGCATTTAGTGCTGTTCTTTGAACAATCGAAGCCTTACAATTATATTAAAAATGCAGTTAGTGGAGAGTTGGGCGGAAACAACGCTCGTCTGGATGCCGCTTCAAAAGTTCACATTTCTTATCTTCCTTTTAGAACTTGATTTTAAGCATTAGAAATGGATACTTACGGAATTCACGTGCAATGTTTAAGCATCGGTCTTGATAACAAGAATCTCCTAAAGCCAAATGTCTGTCCTTCTTGTTAAATCGGAAGAAGCAAAGTAAAGTATTGATATGAATAGCGCCAATTGATATTGTGGTTTTTAATAAGAATATGAATTGAAAAATGACCTGCAAAGCATTTGATAAATATGAAACTAACGCGTCTTTAACTTCAATATAATCAGCTGGTCGTATTGAAAAGACGTAAAGGTAGAAACCAACCCATGAAAAGTAACTCATGATAAATTAAATCATATTGTATTATGAATAGCATGTGATATTACGCAATGTCTCTCAACAAGCATTTCTACATAAAATAGTGTCAAATTCCCTTGCTAAATATTTTTCAAAAAAAAGGCACGTTACAACAACATTCATGGCTATGATTTCCTTACAAAATATTTAAGCGTAAGGCCAACATCAAATGTCGACAAATAACCTAACAAAAATATTTGAAATAAATAGACATCTGAAAAGCAATTGTAAATTCACAATTAATTTTATTGCGCTAACTAAAGTTTTATAAAAAGAAATCTCACAAAAATTAATATTAACTTGAGATTGATAATATTTGTTTGGATGTTTTTTCATGCAGTATAGTCTTGCAATAGATTCACGCATCTTCTTCAGTGAGTTCAATATCTTCAATGAAATTAGGCAAATCTTTTCCCTTTGTTTCTGGTGCAATGATGGTAAGAATAGCACCAAGAATTGTTAAACAACCAACTACAACAACAGGAACATAAACACTTGTGTAAACACCCTGCAGAAAAGTAAAAACTACAGTTTATCATAACTTGGCAAACTCAGTTTACAAGTAACAAAATGAAATATTTTATGTGACACACAGTTTGATAAATACCACTACCATTTCAAAATACATGGCCACGCTTAAGCATTCAAAGGATCATAGCAACATTTTCATTAGTAAAGTTGAAGGGCAATAGAAATGAGACAAGTGCATGGAAAGGCGATAACTTAGTTTGATTACAAATAAGGAAGATGACATTCTAAATGAAATGCAAGGGAAATACAAGAATAGATAAACACAATAAACTTACAAGAAAAACAAGCTGCGGAGCAACTAACCCACCAATTCTTGAAAAAAAACTCAATGTTCCGACTCCAATATTTCTACAAAAATTAACAAGATTAGAATACAGTTTTGCTAGCTAATTGGAATATGAAAGCAAAAAAATCAAGTTACCAAACAAATTTAGGAAATGAAATTATTTGATATATAACAATTTTAATAATTTTAATGATCGCTTACGCTTCTTATACTTTATTATGCTTTACATTTCAAAATAAATGTAGATAAATAAAATTATCTTTAACAAAAATTGATAGAGAATGATAACACAACTGAAAAGCAGACCGAAATGAAAATGTGAATGACGTAATATATTCATAAAAAATTTCAAATTTCTGTAATTGCAAAATTTTCTGATATGAAAAGTAATATGACAGCTTCGAGTTATAAGAGGGAAAAGAATAGGAGTATGGTTGAATACAGTCAATAAATTGGCAAAAAACAGCAGAAATATGAAGAAGAGAATGAAATTCAATACCTGATAACGGTTGGAAGTATTTCTGGTACATAAATAAATGTAATGCCAAACGAAACAGCAACGAACATTTTTCCTATTAACAATATTGCTGGAAAAAACACACAAAATAAATGAATTAAAATACAATTGATACAAAGTCATCGAAGAAGAAAGGTTTTCAATTAACCAAGTTTGGTGTGAAGGTGTTGGGCCTAATGCTACAAAATGATGAAAAATATAGAAAAGCACGACAATATAATGTAGAAAAATACGGAAAAATAATTTTGGAATTCACAACTTTATTATTATTTATAAAATGAAATAAAATAATCCGTAGTGATATATTGAATTGATGTATTCAAACTAGATTATTGATTACTGACATTAATTTTCTGCATTCACACATTGCACGTACTTTCAGTAATGATTACCATTTACTTGAAATTTACTTATTTGTTGATTCAGCTAATTATTACTTGCAAGTAGCGGAATTCATAATTAAACAACCGAACAGAGCGGAGCTGTAGCGCATCCTGTCTCAGAAAAATCAAGTTATGGTAGAACACTGACCTAAATTGGGAATGAATTTATACATTAAACAAAATAATCCACCGATTAACTGAGCAGTTATCAAAGATTTTCGCTTTCCAATTCTAGAAAATAATGAGAGATGCATCAAAAAAGAAGGAAAACAGAAAATTACAATATCTTCATTCTGTGATTAGATCAGCAATTTTAGAAAACAATTGAAACACTGATAAACATACTCAACAAGCTATAAATTAAAGCTGAAAAAGAGTTATTCACTTGATGACAGGTGAAATAAGAAACAGAAAGCAAATCACTTCAAGAAAATAAGTCTAGTCTTATATCTTGAATGAATTCTGCAAAAAAATTGTTCAGATGAATAAAACCAAGCAATAAATTTAGAGTGATGCTTCTTTTCCAATGTCACTCAATTAAAAAAAACTCATGAAAGTAAATTGCGAAATGCCAGTGCCATTAAAAGAATTGAAGCTGAAACCAACATTAGTGCAAAAGGTAGCTTTGTAAAACATACCTTGGAACATATAAAAAGGCAAGAAAAAAACATGGCAGATCAGTTGCTGAGCCAACAAGAAGTGCTAAAAATGGGTGTTCACTCAGATTTGGAATGTTGTATGACAGTGTATAAAAGGCAACACCACAAGTGAACCTAAAATCACAATATTCAATGGTAAAATATTTTGAAATTTAAAACACACATTGCCTAACATGAGATATGAAGTGTCTTATAATTGCACAGTAATAAATTTAAATGAATGATTTCACATCCTCATTGGACAGAAACTGATTTCTTTTTCACAAACTTATTTATGTTATTCATTTTATAAATGTGTTGTTGTCTGTTCATCTTTTCATATTCACCTTATAACACATTTTCTACCACAGTTCTGGGCCAGCATTCATCCTTCACTCTGCTCACATGATTAGATTTTTGTGACATTTTTAGTAATTAACCAATGATTTCAAAGCATATTCATGCAACGAGATACAATGACATTGACAAGTGCACTTACCGCTAACAAATGCTTAAAATATAACAGCAAACATGATTTTTGTTATTCATTAAAACTTACCAGATATAAATGCTTATTAATGAACGTTTTCGAATTACTGGTGTTTTGAACAAATCAACCAAAGTATATGTTTTTTTGTTTCCAGATGAAAATTTATGATTATCAAATTCACACTGGTCTAAAATTTCTTGAATTTTGCTGTGAGTTTCTTCACTTAACCTGTTGACATTCATTGCATTTTTGAAAAAGCTCAAATATTTCTCTTTATTTTGCCTAACCAATGCCCAGCTTGGTGACTCAGAATATATGCTAAAGATGAAAAAAGCAAAAAATCTTTTATTAGTTGTATTTAGAGAATTAGCATTTGGTGCCAGAAAATTCAGGAATTACACAAAAAGGGGGAAATTTACCAGGTATGGGAAACTCAGGTTGATTTTGAATTGTATCTGGATAATTACATTTACATTTTATCTGTAGAAATCCAAAATAGCAACCAAATATATAATTAATCGAAAATTTTCAAAGTAGGATGGCTACATTAATACTTTTCATTAAAAGCAATATTATAACTAATAAACATAAAATTTTCTGACAAAAACTTACAAATAAGTAAGGATAAAAAGCAGCATGCTTGGTGAACATAATATCAACTGGGCAGTCTTCCACTCTCTTGCAAAATATATGATTGTATTGCCAATAAAGATCCCAATTATGAAACTGTTCATTATGGCAACACTCAAAATAGGAACAATTCTCCTTACTGACATTTCAGGTGGAGCAACATATACGATGCTGTGTACACCCTGAAGAAAATTGCATGCATCAAAAACAAGTATGAGAACATCCATACAAATCAAATCAAATTTATATTCCAATAAGATACTACAATATACATTTACGGTCTACAATACTTACAATAATTACTTTACAATATTACTGGGACGAACACCCCAGGGGAGCAAAAGGCCATGTCTACCCCAAGGGGATTAACATAGATAAAAGACAAAATAAAAATAACTTAAATAACTGAAACTAAAGAACTAGAAACAACACTACAGATAATAAGAACAATTCGATACTTAGGTCTGCTTCACATTAGACGTCAGATCGAGGTGATGGCAAAGGTAAATGAAACTAATGAAGAAAATTTCTCATGGAGAAATGAAAGTTTTGCAGCATTTCAAAAATATAAACAGTCTCCATGCTATCTTATGTAAAGGATGCAACTTACAGAAATAAAGAATCCAATGATGAATCGCAAAGAGATAGCTGAAATGATTTCCGTGAAGGGCAAAATAATAGATACAATGCTACTGATGAAGAGGCAGGCAAGTAGAGTGTTTCTTCTACCAAAGCGATCAGATGCCATTCCTGTTAAAGGACTTCCAGCCATGACCCCGGCCATATAAATTGATTGTCCAAGGCTTAACATGAACTTCTTGTCACAAACAAGATTCCACTAGGAATAATAAGAAGTTAAGGGAATCTCCATGTTTGGAAATAATCAATTCAAACTATATAAAATTAATTGAAAAAGATTTCTAGAATTTTGATATTCAATTTTATTTGTATATTTAATTTTTGTCTAGTTACATGTGCTTCATGTTCATGACTGCAAAGTTGACTTGTTATATCCCTGGTATCATCCCTGTAGTGTCGTCAAGTGAATCATACATAGTATATTAAGTTATTTGTATTTCTAAGATTGTATATTGAATAAAAAAAATCATTTATTACCAACAAAAAAACCAGCATAGGTTTGCATCACCTGAAAAAACCTTGTGTGCCAGAGTAAATTATTAGGATTCTAGGAAAAGACTGATGCACTGAATATTAGATTGGAATTAACATGCTTCTATAAATGTTGTAGTTATTTTTCCAGCACGAGATTTCGGCTATTTTCTGACATAATTGTGTATTAACAATTTACGCAAGAAAATGTGCTCAAGTGCGAAAGTAGGTTTGTGTGCAAATGGTTAATGCGCCTGTTTGCTGTGCTACTAGCCATAATGCGCGCATGAAGATCAGGTGCAGGAACAATAACCATGGCATTCTATAAAACTGTTTAACAAAGATGGAAAAATTAATGATAGTTAAACAAAGGAAATAAATTTAACCTGGTTCATCCATGTCTTAGTATAACCATGAGGGTAGATATATTCCCATTTGTTACAGGAAACTCTCTTCAAATTGGTTTTGTTTCTGCCAACCACTCGGAAGCATTGGTTACCAATTTCATTGCTTGCATTTAACAATAAACTGTTTTTCCCCACTGAAATGTTTTTGTAACTTGTTTTTACCTCACTTTTGCTGATACATCTGTTTTAAACAATAAGGAAAATACAGTTTAAACAATCAATTTTTCTGTTATCATTTCCTTTATCATTTATTTTTTGTTAGTGAATCACCTTATTTTTTGACTGTTCGCATTAGCATTTCCTAGACAAGGAATGCATGACAATAATAACCTGGTTTCAGCTGTACCGCCACATTTTCAACTTAACAAACTCTCATCGTCTGAATTTGTATTTTAGATTGTAAAATTGAAAGTTTGCTTAAGATCAGCATTCAAAAAGAACAATGTTAATGGTAAATCTTCTGTTTGCGCCATGCATAAGAAGTTTCAAAGTTCAAATTTAAAAATCAACATTATCATTACCATATATATATTTACTTTGAATAGGTTGTAAAATCGAACCTGTGTGCAACTGGAATTGCATATAAAGATGGGAGCGTAACATGATTAAATGCAACAAAAAAATTCAAACAGAATCCAAGTACGTATATGACGACCGTATATTTTCCAGGATTTCCAAGGAGCCGCAGCACCACTTCGTTTCTCTCTTTCGCATCTTGTATGCTGTTCAGATTTCTATCATCAATCAAATTGTCATTTTGAGCAATTTTTTCATCTTGTAGAAGTAAATCATCAGTTTTTTGACCATTTTCTTCGGACATTTCAAAAGCTAATCTATTTTTGCTAATTTTTTGTTTACATAATTCAGGCTTGCTGAGTTGGATTAAATACCCTCGATTTGACAAGGCCGAAACGAGGCAGCAAAATTACCACCAAATTAGCCAACTCGGCAATTTTCCTTTTTGCATTTAAGTTCACGTTTAAATCATCTCAAAACTGCGCCGCAGCCTCTTGTACCAAAAAAACATATTGACCGTTTCTTAGCAATCCCTTGGTTAAAGATATCATTAAATTTTTGTTAAGTGGATGGTCAGCAACTACTGGAATGTTGAGGTCATGAAACAGCTAAGGAAGATGAATTTACAGTTAAAAAAAATTTTTAGCTCGCGAACTCTAAGGAATTGAGATAAATGGTTGTAAGCGTCAATAATACGTGGAAATTTCACGCCTAAAGAATGCGTGTTATCACGGACTCGTGTAAAGATACCGTAGTCACCTGAATATTTACCAGTCTCTTCAATTTACAAAAGCTCACCTCATTAACAATTTAGAGACAGCTGGTAGCCTCATTTTCGATCTGCAGAAAAACTAGAATGGATGCTGATTGGCTTGTTGATCGTTGTCGTTATGGTAACATTTGAATGTACCACCTAAATCTGAATACACGTGTTTTTGTTGAATGGTGTTCATGATTGCGGGTGTACAATTGATGTGAGACGATACAAGATAATGTGAATAGAGCACACTGAATAAATTATGTTCAATTAAAAAACCGTTTGCGAATAGTGTGCATAGCTGATGTTGGTCTGATATGCAATGAATATGTATTCAAAAAGATCTTCAAGCCATATGAGAGTTAAATGTTATGTTCAATAACAAAAATTTGAGACGTTAATGAAGAGCACTTACATTGCAAAATCCTAACATTCACCACTTCAGTCTGTCAAGTAGGTATTTAACTTCAGGTTGGATAAATTGCCAGTGACGAGAGCGACGCATTCTGATAACCCTGATAGCTTCAAAGACACCGCTTTCTCTGCAAGTTGCATCGAAAGGCAGAATTTCTTCGTTTGGCATAGTTCAGACGAGAAATCCGAGAAATCCTTTCGCAAAAGAATGCCTTTTGATACGCGATTTTGCGATGGCTACCTAACGATAAAGCCCCGAAAATCACAGAAGAGTAAAGCGACAACTCCTAGAAGTTCATTAAACAATGTTCATCATGTTCAAAATATATTTCATAAAGCAGTGGAGGAAGGCGACATGACACAAGTGAAAGTTTTGCTACGTTATGCCCAAAATAACATACATCTTGGGGAGCCAAACAAGCATGGACGAACAGCCATGCAAGAATGCTGTTTGAAAGATAATTTAGAAATGATTAGATTGCTGTTGGATCACGGTGCTTTACTGGAATCAACTGATGTTTATGGATGGACGGCATTGCACTATGCAGCATTTTTCGGTAGTTTAAATATTGTTCGATTCTTGGTACTTAATTGTGCTGATTTAATGTCAACAAATAATAACGGAGAAACTGCCTACGAATTAGCGCAAAACCAGGATGTCAAGTATTATTTGCATGGAATGATGATGTTACGCGATGATGATGGAGCACATACCGACGATGACAATGCCACTGATAATGATGTCGATGAGTATGATAATGAAGATATCTATGAATATTATGATGATAAAATAAGTTGGAAACACGAGTCTGACAATGACTCTCTAGGGAACAGCATCAACTGCAAAACCTTTGATGAAATAGGCCAGTGTGATTCAAGAGAAACTGTTGATACTGGGTATTATGGCGATAGCCAACCATCATCTCCATCTTGTGAAGGAGACAAAATGTATTCACCTAATCAAAACACGTTAAGTTGGTTAGGAAAAAACAAATGCTCCAGTTCTTTGAAAGCAAGCAGCGATGATGAGATATTTCGAACAGAGATGCAACAAAGTTTGAAAATGATTGAAGATAGTTGCTGCGATGAAATCGATGATGATGATGATGATGATGATGAAGATGATGAAAAGAGAAACTCAGTTATTTGTATGAAAGATATCTTGGAAAAGGGTTGTGAAAACAGTTCAAGTGAAAGACATAGCAAGATGGAAGAGGATGCTCAACAAAAAGATTTAAAGATTGGTGGAGAAAAGTTTGGGAAAGAGAAAATAAAGGAAGCAAACGAAGATCTTGTGATTTTAAGCAGTGGAAATAATGGACAGCACGAATTAGTCAGAGTGGAAGACGTACGCAGCGAAGCAAATGAGAATGAAAATAAAAATGAAGAGAAGAAGGTGGTCAGTGACAACCAAACAGAAATAAGAATGGATAAAAGAAACAGAAAGGTTGAATCTAGTGCAGATTTCAAAAAGTTTGAAGAAACTGTGAAAAAGTTAGTTCCAGAAAAGATCCATAAACCGGAAAATGAAAAGAAGGAGATCAAAGAGAAAATTTATCATGATGTAAGTGGCGTAAGGAGTCAAAAGGGAACAAAATCACCGCAAAAGGTTGATAAAAATGAAATTAAGGGGAAAAAGAAAATAATTGAAGGCGGAAAAGATAGAAAGACAAAAAGTAAAGAAAAAAGTCGCTCAAAAATTCCATCTGCAATTCCAAGATTTAAAAGGAAAACGGAAAATGAAAAGGAAGAAGAAAAGAAGAAAGTGCAGCCAGGAAAAGGGAATCTAATAAACTTCTCAGCAAATGAGACAATGGCTGGATCAAAGAATTATGGAAAATTACATGACATAGAAAACAAAAACAAGAAAGGGCTTGAGGGATTGTGGGAAAGATTTCGGTTGCTGGCTGCACGGAGAAATTCAAATGGAAGAAATGAAAAAACATGAAAGAAAAGGCCCAGGCAGAAAGAAATGAAAATATGGATGAAGGAAATAATTGATACTTTTCATAAACAATTTGTTATGGTAATTAACAGTTATTGCAAGCAGTCGGTCGGCTAAAACAATTTCAAATGAACGCTTGATAAGACCTGATAAGGTTGTATGATTGTTAAACTAAACCTGTATTATATATCTGGCACTTTTGTAATTCAAAATCTATTTCTTGCAGTGAATATGATTATTATTATAAAAATGATAAAAATGTTATTTTATATTTGCATTTTAAGTACAACTGACGTTTAATAAAATAAATTCACTTCAATTGCAATATGCTTCATTTCAAAAGAAAGAACAAGCATAGATAGGTAGAAGGGTATTGAAATTAGCTCAATTGACCCCCCCCCCTATCACAATCAAGTGCTCCAATGGCGGATCCAGGGGCTCATAATCCAACCCATTCTCCAACCCATTCTGCGGGCCTCGCGTGAACTTTGCAGGATGGCGCTCCCTTCATTCCAATAATCCTGGATCTGCCTCTGTACTTCTTCCACTTTCCTCTGTTTCTGTGTTTTGAATTCATCTGATTACAATTAATCATAATTACTGCCCAAAAACTAAAACAAAGAATATCATCATTACAGAAAAATGGTAACATAAATATAGGTTCCAAGGTTAAGTCACTAGAACACTTGCTGAAATCGACCCTCTTCTATGCCCTACTGCTGAAAAGATATCAGAAAAATGGTGAGATAAAGCTGCTGTTAATCCCTGTTCGGTTTTCGATCGAAAAGTACATTATTTACGTCTTGTCTTCAATCACAACCTGTGTCACTATGAAGTGAAAAATATCATGTGAGATTGGAATGTTTATTCATTGATTATCATGTGATTAATTTCACGCGAAGATCATGTGACCACAAGTTGATCATGACGCAGTAAAACAAAAGTCATAATAAGTCTGAAAGTTTAGTTGGAGGTAGGGATGTTTGTTGGATCATCTTCCGTTATACAACCTATAAAGCGTTGTATAGCAATTTCCAGTCAGTTTTCAAGGTTGTTAAATATGGCAAAGACTGCAAAAATTTCAAGGTTAAGTTCAAATGGAGATGTGGATCTCGAAGAGAGAAAAGAACAAATGGGCCTAGGCCTAAGTAAAGAGGAATCTGTTAAGATGAGAAAAAATTTGATTTGGTAAGTTATTATGTAAAATTTGAACCTGTTTTTAATGCCTTAGAGTAACTATTAATTATAAAACTCAATTTGTTTGAATATATTTGTTTTGTGCAGTTAACATAGATTTGCAACAACAGTCGTGCTTTTTAAAAAAACGAAATTCGTAAAGTAGTTTCAGACATCCTAGCGGATGATTCTAAAAAATGTTTTATCATCCATGACAACTAACACTGGTGATGATGTTATATTTGCAATTTTATAGCCAGGCGACACAGATTCATTATCCTCAAAATCCTCTGAAGATTAATTATGCAACTGGTCAATATATGTTTGATGATCAGGGTAGAAAATATTTGGATTGCATTAACAATGTCGCTCATGGTAAGATGTTTTGTGTGGCAATTTTTTCTTTAGGTTTTTTTTAACAGCCCCCCTGGAGACTTATCCAATTCCCATGGGATATGGACTAGCATTTCCAACATCTTTTGTATCAAATAAAAAAACAGTGCTAAATAAATGACAAAAGATATAATTTTGTATCTGTTAATGCCCTGATAGGTTAAATAAAGATTCGAGTTCAAATGCTTTCCGTTTGAATTTGAAAATCGAGTGGATCAATATGATAGAGAATTAATTTGTTTAGAAACAATTGGTTTTGCATAATTATTCACTATGCAAGGAACACTTTTCTGAGCCCACTGTCACCTATTTCTAAAGGTGTGTCATACTGACATTAATGGATGAAATGAATAAAAAAGTAGAAATGAATAAAACAGTAGAAATAACATGATAAACTTATGATTAATCAATATGAATATGAATAGAAGGGGGGTCAAGTTGATGTTGATTTTTTTGAGCTGATGATGATGATTTCTTGTAGTGGGCCATTGCCATCCACATGTTGTTAAGTCAGGACAACAGCAAATGGGGAAACTTGAAACAAACAACAGATTTCTACATGACGAAATGCTGATTTATGCTCAAAGGCTTACAGCTTTGTTGCCAAAGAACCTGTCGGTCTGCTTTATTGTGTGCACAGGGTAACAATAATAGAATCATTACATGCAGATTATATGAATGCATATTAAGTCATCCTTAACTTATAATTTAAATCTTGACAAAATAGCAAATCTTGGGCCATGCAAGATCCTGATGCTGTAGCAAGATAATGTAAGAATTAGATAGCTTTGGTTTAGTATTACAGGCAGATGCATGTTCTATCTACAATAGTAAAGATAACAATCATCGTCACTCTTAAATGAAAAGATTTTCAACCCTTGTACCAGTCTTGTACCATAATTATTTTCCTATTAGGCCTCAAAAAGTTTTCTTTTGATACTATTGTGAGTGCCAGAGTGCGTAAAGAATATATTTCTGTTCCTAAGTATGACATAGCACAATTTAATATAGAAATTTCAGATTCATAGCTATAGTGCTAGTTCAGTTTGAAATTTATTCGCACATATCTTTTATCAGCCTGAAATATCTAATTTTCAATTTCTCTTGTAAATTTTAATTCAATGATGATTTAAACCTGATACTTTGTGCATATGGCTGTTATAATTTTTTTGATATTAATTGGCTTGGCAAATCACCATAGTTGCTGTAGACCTGTATCAATGACATCATGCTAAACTGCAAATTGCCCATCTTGATAAGCTGAAGATCACATTTCCTTAATTGCACCTACATTTGAGGTTTACTTTTTCATTTTTGCACACTAACAAGAAAATTTCATATTGATTATAGCTCCTATCACTTTCCATTTTCCTAAGAGGTAGACCATCCTTCATGAGAGGTTCTCCTTTTTATTTAACTGAAAAGCATGAGGTTTGATGAGTTCTTTTCAAAATTTTGAATATGGATTATTTTTTATCGATATTTAGAACAGAAGCAAATGATTTGGCATTACGTTTAGCTCGGACTTACACAAAACAAAATGATGTAATTGTTTTAGACAGGTGTGTTACTGTTAAATAATGAAATGAAATGCTACAATATTACTTGATATTATGGTTGCTGTCAAGATGTGATATCCATATGATATTTCTGTTGGTACCATGAATATTGCTCCTTGTGAGGTATTCAGCAATAACATCTCTTTTTACTTTTTACTAATTTACACTGAGCTCCCCTTGCTCAATACATTCCCACAAAGTTGTCAGGCAATTGCCAGGATTACCATGTTGATGGACAAATGACACAAAGAAACCAACAAATCTTTCATATCAATTCATCTGTTAGCATTTTCAATTTGTTTTCAGTAACCAATACAGTGAATTTGATCATATCCTAAGTCATAAAAGGAAAGTTTGTGTTGGAAATTCAATTAATGTTTGCCTACTGTTTTTAAACTTGACTTATCAAGTGATTGTTTGACATTGTTAGAGCTTACCATGGACATTCAGTAGCGATGATTGATATTAGTCCATACAAGTTTAAGAAACTGAATTACAAGCAAGACTATGTGCATGTGTGCCCCTGCCCTGACACTTATAGAGGTTTGTATAGAGGTGAAGATAAGAAACAGATGACAAAGCTGTACAGTGAGGAGTTTAGGAACACAATTACTAATGCAGAAAGCAAAGGAAGAAAGGTAAAATGTTTTGCATCCTTATTTTACCAGGATGTATACCTATTTTGAATGGGACCCATTAACCTATGGTAGAGCAGTGGTGGCCGGCAGGTATAAGGTGAAGTTATCAGAAAACGTTTGTAGTAACTTTTGACCTGCAAAAGTTGGTTCGAAATACATGCAATAGGTTTAAGTTCATGCAATTTCAAAAATGTTAGATGTCTTTATTAGCAATGTTTTGATTACCCAAAAAAATCTTTAAATCATGCAAAATGAACAAAATATCTGTTCCAAAAACATCATTTCCTCAAAAAACGTTCAAATGGAGATCTTTAAACTTATAAACTTCTTTAAAGTTATTCACCCTTCAACATGACTGACAAAAGACGAATTGAAATGGATTACATAAGTTAAAAATAATTTTATTGTACGCTAAACTTGAAAGTTTCCAACCTATCACGTTCAGGTAGTCAGATTATTTCTATTAAATTTTGCAACAAAGTTATCGTCAGTTCTTGTATCACACGGTGCCCATTGGCAAGCCATGCACCTGTATTGGGGCTAATAGCCCCAAAATGCCAACCTCAGGGTATCAGGTGTGCGATTCTAATATTCTGCGGTACTGCAACCGCAGGGTAGCAGAATAAGCGTAAGTAAGAAATATTTCTTGTATGGAGATTTGATGCTTAACCTGTATGGAAAAAATTAGAAGATTCAGTGCAAAGTTTTTAGAATGTGTTAGAATTATTTTGAAAGAAAAAAATATCAGTTGTGGGTATTATTAAATAGCCTTAACTATTTTTCAGATCGCTGCATTTTATGCTGAATCATTACAAAGTTGCGGTGGACAAATCATTTATCCTGATGGATTTTTGGCGAATGCATTTCAGTAAGTATCTCATTGGTGTTCACAATAATGAAATATCAGTATAACTTGTCAATTTACATTTAATTATGAAGAAACATATGGAAGCCAACAATGCTCAAACATTGCTGTGATGTCTTATATCATAGTTGATATTTTTTTAAAACAGGCAAACAAGAGAGGCTGGTGGTCTTTGTATTTCAGATGAAGTGCAAGTTGGATTTGGCAGAGTTGGTGAAAAATTCTGGGGTTTTGAGTTGCATGGTAATTCATTCTCAAATGTAGTTTGTATTTAATTTCATTTTAACCATCCTGTATTAGATACGTTGTTTGAGACCATGGCCTGAAAATACTCCCAAAATTAAATGTGGTACCACTGAATATGATCAGCCCCCCCCCCCCCTTCCACACCAAGATACTTCAATGGTAATTTTTTTGCCTCCTTTTGAATATTGTAAAAAAGTCAACTCAAATAATTTGAAATGAAAAGAATCTACTTACAATTTAAAGGACTAAATAAATGTTGATGGTTTTGCATGCTGATCTCTCACTATTTCTTTTTCATTTTACAGGTGTTGAGCCTGACATTGTAACAGTTGGCAAACCCATGGGAAATGGTCATCCCATCGCAGCGGTTATAACAACACAAGAAATAGCAGATGCATTTGCAGACACAAAAGTTGCATATTTCAACACCGTAATTATTGCTTTATTTTAACCATTGTTTTTTCTCATTTTCATATTTGTTTGCTTGCTATAACTCTCTGATTATTTCCAACATGGTCTATAAATGATCTTTAAATCAAATCACTTTGCATCCTAGTTTGGCGGAAACCCGGTCGCTTGCTCAATCGCCAATGCTGTTCTGGATGTAATTGAGAAGGAAAAACTTCAAGAGCATGCACAAGAACTTGGAAATTATTGGTTGCAACGGCTCAATGCAATCAAGGATGACCATCCAATAATTGGCGATATCCGGTAGGTAATTAAACATCATTACATCATCATTCTTTCAATGATCTATGTCACATTTACGGAAGAACTTTAAAATATTCCGTGCTGAACTGTTTCGTTGTTAAGCAAATGTAACATTTGGTTTGCGTGGTACCAAATAAGACCTTTGCACATTGCACCTTAAAATAGAACTATTTGGCAAAAACTGTTCAATTCAAAAGGCCCACTCTGCCCATTGCTAGTTCCTTCTCTCTCTCTGTAAGCCAACCTGTCTCAATTTTGAAAAACTCTCGGATCGAGATTTTACGAATAGAATGAAGGCTAAATAGCAGGTATACATTTATTGATGTATTAACTATAATGACCGTCTCCTGTTTGATTATGTCTTCGATGTTTGCCCCATTCAAGCACATTATTAACTCAAAAACATCGCTGACCTTACGTCCCAGCCACAGTGCCACCGGGAAATGACACATTTTAAGATGAGGAGCGACGATAGATTATGTGGTTTTATTGAGAAGGCAAGGGAAAGAAGTATACAATGAGGCTAAAGGAATCGAAAGAAAACGATGACCAGATAGTTGCAAGAAAGAAATATAGATGGTGAATCTGACTGCAAGTTATGTGGGAAACATAAAAAATGGCGGAAGGGAATTCTTAGAATAACAACGAATATTCAGTTTCATTAAAAATCTTGTTAAGTTAAACATAGTATTTGCTAATTAATTGATTGAGCTTATTTGTATTTTGTCCTAGGGGGGTTGGATTGTTTATTGGCATAGAACTAGTTACAGATCGTGTTACAAAAGAACCAGCGACACAAGCAGCACAACAGCTGCTTTATAGGTAAGTCATCCACACTAGCTGCATTTCATTTACTTTCCAGCTCCATCATTAATCGCATTTACGTTACCTCAACTACGTATAGTTGAATATAGTTAAATATATTTGGATCTTTTTGGGGGGTGGGGACTTTGTTTAAACATACTAAGTTTAAGCGAAGAGACGGGACAATGCTTCTCTAGTCTGTTAGCTGCCCTCTTACTCGATTGGTATCTTAATAAGATATCGATTGAGCCTCATTTCCATTGGAAGCACACGGTGCATTGCAAGCACACGGTATCAGAGTGCTATAAATTCTGGCAGTTTATCTGCAATGAGAAAAGAATCATGGTAAAAGTTTTTTTAGAGGCCACACCTACACCTTAGGGTTTTATGTAAATATCTTTTTTAACTCAGGTCTAATAAATATTTTTCTTTACAAATATCTTTCAAGTTGAATGTAAAAATGGTTATTGAATTTCACAAAGTTCGAATAATCATGATCAACAGATTAAGAGACAAAGGAATACTTATTAGTGCTGATGGGCCCGATGAAAATGTTTTAAAAATCAAGCCACCATTGGTTATAACTAAAGAAGATGTTGATCATTTTATGGAGATATTTGTCCACTCTATTGAGAACCTTGGTCATCTGTGAACAGCGTTTTGTGAAAAGTTAAACTTTATTTTTCAAAGTATGATCTATAACTACAGTAAAACCATGAGTAACTGTATCAAAGTTTTTATAAACTTTTAATTTGATGAATTTATCAAAAGTGTGTTAAAGTGAAGTGTCACTCTTTTTACTTGCGTCTATGGGGGGGGGGGATGTTTGTAACTTTCTACGGCTAAAAACTACATCTATATTGGAATAAAAAAAGATTTGGAATTTAAGAGCCGGCACATAGAAGAACTTGTATAATATGTAAATTTACAGAAAAGAAATTGATGCCATTTGAAGGGTCTACAAGAGTTCAGAAACCTGAAATCGTCTCAAAAGTAGACCTTATGGGTTTTGGTAAAAGTGAAGTTTATGGATAGTGGCCATCATAAACTCAATGATAGCTGTATAATTACATGGTTGTAAATATCTGCTTATATTCATAGCTGTACAATAACGTTGCATGGAAGGAATTAGCGAGGCCTGCCCCCACCCCACTTTTTTGTTCTGAAAGGCAGTTAATCACGTTGCACGATAGACTTTATTTACCATCAAAGTTTGCCCCCCCCCCTCCAACTTTGAAATCTCGTTAGAGGAACTGATTTGTTATGACTTTCAACCTTCAAAATATCAGTATGTCATCTGAAAGGCTTAGCTTCAAATATTTCATTGAAGGTACGAGAACATTCCTTATTCATATTTTTGCAATACGTGTTGAAGCTTGATAGAAGAAATTGGAAGCAAAGATACATTTTCAATTTTCAAAGTATGATCTATAACTACAGTAAAACCATGAGTAACTGTATCAAAGTTTTTATAAACTTTTAATTTGATGAATTTATCAAAAGTGTGTTAAAGTGAAGTGTCACTCTTTTTACTTGCGTCTATGGGGGGGGGGGATGTTTGTAACTTTCTACGGCTAAAAACTACATCTATATTGGAATAAAAAAAGATTTGGAATTTAAGAGCCGGCACATAGAAGAACTTGTATAATATGTAAATTTACAGAAAAGAAATTGATGCCATTTGAAGGGTCTACAAGAGTTCAGAAACCTGAAATCGTCTCAAAAGTAGACCTTATGGGTTTTGGTAAAAGTGAAGTTTATGGATAGTGGCCATCATAAACTCAATGATAGCTGTATAATTACATGGTTGTAAATATCTGCTTATATTCATAGCTGTACAATAACGTTGCATGGAAGGAATTAGCGAGGCCTGCCCCCACCCCACTTTTTTGTTCTGAAAGGCAGTTAATCACGTTGCACGATAGACTTTATTTACCATCAAAGTTTGCCCCCCCCCCTCCAACTTTGAAATCTCGTTAGAGGAACTGATTTGTTATGACTTTCAACCTTCAAAATATCAGTATGTCATCTGAAAGGCTTAGCTTCAAATATTTCATTGAAGGTACGAGAACATTCCTTATTCATATTTTTGCAATACGTGTTGAAGCTTGATAGAAGAAATTGGAAGCAAAGATACATTTTCAATTATGTATTATACATGGCAGCTCATAAAATTAGTTTTACAAAAATTATTTGCTTACAATGCAATAAATTGAGTAGCGATATAAAAGTTTATAATCCGAATATTTTACATTTAATGATAAGGATACAAATATATCTACATTGGATGAAAATAGGCAGTTAACTAACTAAAATGACCAATTTTGAATACACATACAGATATACTTGATTCTAGGCACGCCAGAGAGGGGGTCGGGCCTAGGGGTGAACACCTCTCCAGGTCTCCTATTACCCTCCTGAGAGGTAGGGGTATTGATAAGGACTAAATCAGGGTATATTTCACTACACCTTTATCAACCTTTGCCGCCATCAACCCACCCTAATCTGGCATCCCCGATTGATTCTTCTGGTAAATATCCAATAACTAAATAAATGCGCATTGGAGGCGGAACTTCCACAATAAACAATTGTTAAATACCAAAATAAGACAATTGCCAAATGAATTGTGATAGAATAGAGGAGAAAGGCGGTGGAATAACTTAAGAAACTTATTATTGAAATGGCAATTTAAACTTATAGATGCAAAACGACATAATGGATTTTCAAGTAGTTCTTGAATCATCAAAAATCGTCAAAAATCATGAAAAAATCACAATTGTTCAAGGCATTTGTTCAAGAACGACAGAATTCATAAATTTTATTGACAAAATTTCTGCTCATTTCTAGCAAATGATTTGAATCTTCGCTTTGCACATTAGACTTTTTTCAACATCGGTTAGTTCATACAAAGATTATGAGCAAAATCTTGCCCTTGAACACATATATATATATATTGCTGCACCACTGATAACGCTGGCCAGAAAACTACAGCTTACTAAGAATCATTTATTGCAAAAAAGCTATTAGACTCCAATTCCATAACCAGTATAATGATTTGCAACTTAGATGGCTTAATTGGAATTGGCCATTGCGATAGGGACAAAGAGGCAAAATAGAAAAGTTCTTTCTGAAGACAAATTTCAATTCATCCTTAAGTTCAGGAATATTTTCGAATTCGGGGTCTGATTCTCGAGGATCTGTTCCAGGGTGTTGTACCAAAGGGCCGCCTTTTGAGATGCAATGATCAGATGATCACATCCACCACTAATTACACCATGTTTAAAATAACAACACTTTGTTCCAGTCCAGTGCTTTCTGGATGAGTGCTGCTAGGCTGTTCCTCGTATTTGCTACATGAAGATCAGAGACAAGCACAGGATTTTACCACCATGTCTGTAAATTCTTCTAAACCAATAACTGACTGACCTTTGACATTTCGATTTAACAATAACGTCTTGCTTTCAAACTCCGAAGGAGCACAACAAGGTGGTTTTAGTGGTCGCCCGTTGTACTTAGTACCCAACTGGGCAAGGATTGCTTGAAGTACGGCGTGGTTCGTTTGTTTTTTAACTGCTTGAGATGAATAGGCTCGGCATTTCCCTTCACAACGATATGCATCAAATATACGGGGTGCAAGAACATAACGATCCCAACCAATTTTATTTGTGTCTACAATCATGCTTTTTCTTTTGCATGCATGTCCATTGCTGCCTCTTTTATTTCGAGGGCCTCGTTCTGGTTTTGGCAGTATTGAGGTAATGCTCTCGACTGAATTCGATGCTCCTTTTGACTTTTCATTGCTGCTTTTGGAATAAACAACTAAAAATGGCAGCCGTTCAATATTGTTACCTCCAGCAAATTCAATGGCACTTCGATGCCCTTTTGTTTGAATACGTATACTGTAATCTCTTTGTCCTTGCTTATGCCATCGTCGCACAGCAGTTGTCAAATCAAACGATTTCCATCCTCCTCCGCGACTATTCAATATCCTCACAGCGAGGAGACGTTCATTTTCGACAACATTTACTTGGAAGAACCCTCCTGAACCTTGGCCACTAAGCTTGCGAAGTTTAAAGAGGTTAAGGTGTGCCTTGATAATTGTTTCGTCTTTGCCGATGTCTCGTACGTCGAATGTCAGCAAACTGCTGGAGATGTTACTTGAAGATGCTGAAAAAAGGAGAAAAGTGATAAATAACTGCAATTGTCTAGAGAAAACGACCCTTTTTATGGACGCACATAAGGGCTGTGTGAGTGTCAAACCCCAAACAATTGCTGAGTCGGTTCAAAAAACATGGTCTATTGTCCTGCAAAAAACCTCGAAAAAACATTTGTTAAAAATCGGCCCCGTAGGCATCATAAGACAAGTTCACTTATTAGGTACATTAATTTGTTACACCCAGTCGGTGCCAAATGGAAGATATAATGAAAGTTGGTTCAGTTTGAGTACACGAACTCCCCCCCACCCAAAAAATTGGATGTTCGCCCCTGCTATTATTCAATGGTATTACAGAAAGGCCTTTGAAATGTCATGGTTTATATCAAAGCTGTAGATTATCTTTGGTTTGAAACTTTTGTTTTGCTTGGTTGTTTCGTTTGCTCGGGTGAAATTGTTTGATTGCCATTTCTGGAGATTCCTTCTAATTGCACTAAATGTGCATGTTGTATGTGCTTACCTATGCTAATCACACCCTAATACTGACAATCGTGCGATGGAGAATGTGGCAAAATGCAGCAGCATTAGAAATAGCATTTTAAATGCAGCCCCTAGTTAGGATGAATCCATTAAAATTGTGGAAGAATGAATTGCCATCAGTTTAGTGGTGGGAATGTCAAAGTAAAATAAAATTCTTGGCAAATAATGTTGTTTTCTGTTAACATGCTTCAGCGCCATAACTTAAAAAGTATTTAGTTGATTAATTCTATTAGCATACACATCTTGCCTCAATGAAATTCACCGATGGAAAGGCTATAAAATGGCGCCATAATCTGGGAGGGCATTCATCATTAGCAAAGTTTTTTTAAAAAGAATTGGCGGTTGATCAACAACTTATTCCAAAAAAAGATTAATTATGACATTGTGTTAATTGAACAAGAATGAACTCCCATTTATCAAATTTAATAACGGCAATCTTTCTATCTCTAATTTAAGAACTAAAGTGACTCATTTGACCATCATTACATCTTCTCGTAGCAACCATTAAACCAGATAACTTAGCAGCCGATTTGCTGGCAAAAAATTAAAACTGCTTAACAAACATGGAATAAAATCAGTATCGTCAGTACTGGTTCTAGTTTTATTTTCATATTTCCAGGGAGTTTCACAAATCTTTCCGTTCTCAAGTTCTTTAGAGTGCAGCTTAAGTGAAAAAACTAAATTTTATTAGCAAAAAACCTTCTAAATAAATCGTCACATGTTCACACACAGACTCACATTCAATATCTAGATCAAATTATTTGGAGCTTCAGGTCAATCACCATCCAGTCAAACTGGGATAGGAAGGCAGCACTCATACTACAGTTGTTGCTTATTTAAGATTTTATATCTTAAATAAACTATCAGATTGGGCTCATGCTGGCTAAAGAAGAGATGAATATCACTAAAAAAAGGTATAAATGTAACTTAAATGTTTGATGGCCTGGGGAATTCGAGGTGATTGTGGTTTTTATAATAACTATTCAGTTTCACCATAAAACAAGCGAAAAAGAGATAAAATCAGCGCGGTTTAATGCAAATTTTTATCTTTTTCAGAAATCTTTAACATTCTAAATATGGCTATTTTGCATTTAAGTCATCTTATGGCAATTATGATTTAAAATTATCCAATTGTAACAAATCAATCTAAATATTAAAGGCATTTCAACCATCTCACTTTCTAATAAACAAATAACCACAATCAAGATTTTGTTTGAACCCCTTCCTCCACAAACTACAGGGGCGTCGTGAATAGGGCGGCACTTCGAAGGAGGGCACGATTCGATGAGTTCCCCACAAGAGATTTCAGTGAAATTCAATGACGTCATACACGCATGCGTAATGTATTTTAGGCATCGTCCTGATTTAAAGTGGCCACGTATAACCTTTTGATGACGTTAAATAAATCACAATGTGCATCAAATATCTTCAATTCAAGTCATGTTGAGTCCCTTGTAGACTCAAGTAAAACAAAGTTTGAAGAACAATTTGTATTTGTCAATATTTTAAGTTAACCGCTAGTCTTTGTGTTTTCCTTAGTGGTTTGCTACAAAAATCATTTAAAACAAGTGTCTACATTAAAATTGCAAAAAAATCGTGACCCTTTCATAACCAGTAAATGATAGTATAAAACTCAACAAAGTCAATAACAAATATCAAAAGCCGAATGGATCTCAAATATCCAATATTTTCCCATACGGCCTCCCCCCCCTCCCCAGAGAGAACAAGAAGATGGAAAATAAATGAAGGAAATAAATATTGGGGGAAAATGGAATTCAAATTTTCAGCCATTAATTCGTAATATACCTAGAATGAATTTAGAGTTTCATTTTAATAAATGAATGATGTACACGGTATAGAGACTACCTACCAAAGAATCAATCACAAAACACCAAAGGTGGCCAGGGTCCATTCAAGTACATTTCGAAATACAGTTTAAAAGGGGGAAAATTTGTCACATCATTGTGTTGCGAACGCAAAAGTACATAGGGGGAAATTGAGGACAGTCTTGCGAAGAGGACGAATTTATCAAGGCTAGTGAAAAAGTTTTGTACAAGATATTGATGCAAACTGTTATTGAAGATCTCTTGGAATTTGACAGGGATTGAATACTATTGAAAAGCAAAACATAGAAAAATTGAAATAAATTGGTAACAGGGCAAAGCGTAAAGGTCTTAAGTTGTAGGTGCTTTGGTCTTGGGCAATAATCTTCTCATCAGAAGACATTTAAGTGATATATAAGGCGGCGATACACCTTCAGATATAGAGAAATTTATTGTAGACCATATCACCATGGAATGTTTACAAGATGGTGAAATTGGGTGCCAGAAATGCTTCTTTGAAAAACGCTTTCAAAACTATTTAAAGTGATTGTTGAAATTTCTTAATGTTCATCGGCATAATTTCACGCGGATTAAGGTTTTAAGAAAGAAACTATAATTAGTTTTACCTTTAATTACATGAATTTGAAAAGACTTGAATTACATTAATGTTGTCATATTTTTATGACGTAATAAGCCTTTATTTCTGCTTATCTAAATGGAGCGAAACTCTCGCCAAAGCGAATATCACTTCTTCACATTCAACATACAACAAAATCGTGGTTCATGCGCCTTTCACTTGACAAAAAATAGCTCTCCTCCGCTTTTATATGAAGCATTGCAGAGCAATGTATTTATTTATTAAAGGAACTCATCAAAGGTGGAATCTTTTCCCTCTCCATAATTCTATCAGTTATGTCCGTATAAGGAAAATGAGAAAAAAGTAAGAGTTATTGTTATTTTTTCACAGTGTAACTTAAGTTTCTAAAACTTCTTATTTCTATTTGCCCTTTTGTTGAACAAAGACTTTCTGTTGGAGAAAAATCGAAGCTCCAAAGAGCAATTAAAGTTGTTTTGAAACACCTTAAATGTCGCAGTTCTAACACAACGCCTCACATTAGACCCCCCATATTTCGTCAAAACTAAAAAACAAGATGTCTTGGCGGTGATTTTTGACAATTTAAAAACAAGCCCTCACATCCGTATTTGTTGGTTGTTGGTAAGGTGAAATAAATTAAAACCCAATACTTAGTAAAAAGGAGTCATACAGGAGTGTCAAATCATTTTCCAAAAGTCGTTAGTTGCCATGAGAATGCAATTTGGTTGGCATGTATATCCGCTTATTTGTAAACTTTCGGAAAGAAAATCTAAATTAGATGCTTATGAAAATGGCGTTTGAATCAAGATCGTCGTGGTTTAAGTAGAACAACTTAAATGGTTTGCTGTTCAAGAATGGATCAGTTTGTCTAATTCATGTAATCTCTTATATTAACACAGGAGTGAACAATTCTTCTGCTCAGCCTTGTATAACAAATCCTATATAATTTAGATGGAAATGTGTAATGAAACCTTAAAGTTTATCTGTTCGGCGACCCAAGGCCACACTACGGCAATTAAAGTAAAAGCCACAATCTATGCACGCCGTCCCGACATCTTTAACTCTGAGCGTAAATTCACACGCTCGTTTTAACAACAAGAGATCAGCACAACACCAATCTTTCGGTTTTACATTGAAAATGTCTGGGGCATTAGTTAAAAAATGTGCTTGAAATATTTTATGATTATCAAAATAATCATTAGTCGATCCTTCTGACTCTTTCTGAAATTTGTCAGTGGTAAGTTATGAATGAATATCGCGTGTACCTATCCTAAAATGTAAATACATCAACAAATACATAGAATATACCACACTGAAATGCATCAAGTAATTAAAAGCAAGAAAAACATCAGCAAAGTAGATTTTGAAATGAAGTTTACCTGGTAAAAAGCACTTGATTTTATCAGCAGTTGTACTAACACCTTTTCTGCGGTTACCGTTTTTGTCAACAATGATGTTGTATAGATCCATCATGTACTTTGGCGCAAACACGTTTCTCCCTTGAGAGCCATCAATTCCCCTTGCACCTCGCTTCAGCGCTTTATTCATCATTGGAGCTGTATCTACATTTTGAATCGTGGATAACACTGCCAATGTTGATAATAAAGAACAAATCATCCACATGATCGTTCTTTTCCTGTTCTCCGTTTCTTATCGAAATCAAACCAGTTCTTTTTTACAAATATACTACGTCCTTTTGATAAGCCTTTACACTCCTGTCTTACGCGCAACGATAATAACGCACCACAAAGCCAGTACGCAACTCCCGCCCCATAATTTCCTGCTTTTGTAACCAAATCGCGTAGTTTCCGTGCGCGAAGCACATACACAATGTTTCTCAAACTTCTTTAATTACTTTAATAGTTTAAATGCCAACGTGTGTGTTAACCGATATCTACAACGAGAGCCGCAAAACGAGTCAATACAAAATTGTTTCTACGATTGGTACGATCAAGATAAACCCGCGTGATGTGTGAAGCGGATTTCAAAATTCAGTCTGTTCTAATGTATTAAATCATTTTAATTGAATAAGCATAATCTTTATTCATATGCTGATTGGGGGCTGAACACAGGGTGACCAGCTACAGGCTGATCGAATACAATAGAGAAATGAGTCAAAAGTAAAGCAATGTGGAAAGCGAAATGACGACAAGAAGCCGGAGGCAGGTTTTGCTTCTGCAATTGAAGAAACGTTTTAAGGAAAGTAATATCTGTCTAGTTATGGCAACTATTTTCATGGCTACCTTTCCAATTAACAGCATTTTTACATCGTTATTATTTTAACAAAAATTGCAAATTTCTCACTTTGATTATTATAATCAACGAACGGCGTTTAAAAAAAATCATGAAACAATCTTAGCCTTTTTCGTTTTACTCATGACATTGATTAATGTTGCCTATTTAAACATATTTAAACTAAATTGAAAGAATTCATAGTCTTTTCTGTTTTTCAGTGCAGTATTGAAATCGCCCAGCACCATTGGTAAAATGGAATGACCTCAATCGATTTGGAACTTTGTCTTCGGCAGTTTGGTAGAAAGTTAGGTAGCAAACGGGTCAAAAAATGTGCCCTTTCTTTATTCTACAAGCTTTAAGATTAAAATCACAATGCTTTTGTAGTTTAATTGAGTATTGCAGGGGTTATTAAAGGTATATTGACATTCAGTGATCATGTATATTTAGAGCTTATTTGGAAATGAGACAGTTATAAATTGTTACAGAAGTATTGAAAAACAAACAATTTGACTTCAAAGATATTGACAACATAATATAGAAGTGGTCCATCAAACAAGGTCGAAACATATTCAAGCTCATTTCTAAGCAACGACATCAGCTCTGGCAAACAGATTCAATCACTAACTACCATCTGGTAACAACCTTCACCCCCCAGAAAACAAAGGCCACCCATGGAACCCATATACGTACCCTGATAATCAAATTCACACCTTGGTGACAGGATTCAGCGTTCGACAGTAAAAATTCACACTTGACAACGCCTTCACCCCTGGCAACAACAGTCCAGAAAGTGTTCGAAGATAAAAAAATGTGACAAATGCTTTAGGCATCATAACGCAAAAAAAAAACTAGAGAGCTAAATGGCTATGATAATCACAATGCCTCAAAACATCAATTAGCGGCAAACTATCATAAAATCAAAAATACTGAAAATAATTGGCGACATTCTATGCTCTGGAAAGTCCACTCATAATGTGTTGCCAGAGATCTCCTTTTTTTGGGCAACTTTTTCGTATCATTTCCAAAAGTTCATTAAACTTGGTCATTCCGCCGGGAGCCATACAAAATGCACTACGCGCCCTCCGTAGCAATTCTACGAAGTCTGAATAACCAACTTGGGTAAGAAGAACAAGATCTCGCCTGACTAGCTCTGAGTACATCGTTAAGCATTTGGTAACAATTGGACTAACTGCCGGAGAACGTAGATATGAAGCCAGTTGAGCAGGATTATACATTGCAAAATGTCTGGCTGCTTCCAAAGCAAGATCATGTAAAACGTAAGGACTTGATACTGATGAAATGACAGTCTTGCAAAATTTACGCAAGCATGACGGGCCTAGAGATGCAGCGAGAGCACATAGCCATCTGATATCATCGGAGCATGGTGGAGATTGGGCATATTTTACATCAGAACGCTCTTCAATGCCTCGTCTTGCCAGTACCTCTAATGCCTTCATACCAATGCGAAATGCAGCCTGAAGTTGCAACGAAGCTTCTGAATTCTCGCCGATGGGATTGCTTCGCACTGATTTATAATCATCCATGTTTTGTTTCGCCATGTTCATGCATTTAACAACTGGCATCGTATGATGTAATGGGCTAGAATATTGCGGGTAAATCCATGAGTATGAAGCGGAATCACTTGATGATTTAACCTTTGATGAGACATGTTCATGCGAACAACTGCGTTTCAACATTTCTTCTGCCATGCGATGCATTTGTTGTTGAACATATTGCTCCGCAGTGAGAATAGTAGCTTGTCCAAAATCTTGATAACTAGATGTAGTATTATTGTGGTTCAACCGAAAACGTTCATCATTCAATTGATGCGGAATGCATTGCATTGGCCGTAATTTCAAATCAGCACATCCAATTGCATTGGTTAATTTGCTTGCAGACTTTGCTTTCGAGTGACCTCCATCATTCATCCTAAAGGATGCAGATCTGCTAGTTGAGCTAATCGCGTCTTTTTTTATTTTGTTTAAATTTCCTTTATGTAAAAAATTCCTTCCCACATTCGGTGTTGTATTTGGTTTTGCTTGACGATTCTTTTCTTCTGTCAACTTCTCATGAATATACTGCCATTGCCTTGCAACGTAAAACAGTATGTCTGGTTGAATACCTCCATTCTTTGATGATGCTTCAACACATGCACAAGCACGTTCCAACATTTCAATATCTTCTTCTTTACACATATTTACTGCTTGCTGTATTTCACCTGGGTTCAATGTGTGCGATTGAGGAAGACACGAAACGGCAAGTTCTGCAGCAGCACGTCGCAGCTTGTGATCACCTGACCTCGATGCCCTTCCAGAAATATCGATAACTTCCGGAGGGGTTAGAACATCTTCCCAATTGTCATTCAACTTTTGAAGGGCAGTGCAACCAATATCAATACATTTATCAGAGATCCAAGATACATGTGATGAATATGTACGAGAAAGCCATTTTGGCGAGATGAAATTATGCAAACGCAAAGAAAAAATAGCAATCTCAAATGCAGCTAGTTGTAATTGCTTATGAGGACGTGGAACAATATTTGGATTTTTTTCATCCATGCTATCTAAGGATTTTGATAGCACTTCTTTTGCTAATTCAAATAAAGCATGAGATTCACATTCAAGTCTGATTCTGTCAACGTTTCTTCTTATTTCAATAGGGAATAATGCACTATTTGCCTCTTCATAAAGTTCTTCAAAATCATCATTCCGATACATAATTGATGCATTTTTTGCTTCACATCGCTCAGCCCATGAAATTGCTGGATCCCATGTATTACGGCCATCAATGCTTTCGGATGAAATAAAATTTTCCTTCCTGTTATCACTACTTTCAGGCTCATCATTGCATTTTTCTATCTTTGTTTCTAAATCGTTTATAAAAATTGTTTTATTTTCTCTAATTTGAACAATTCTGTCAGTAGATGTTGCTCCACTTTCCGTTTCTCTCTCTTTATTGATATCAGTTGCTGGATCGCATTCATAAACAGCTGATGAGAATGCTAAATTTTTCCTTGTTTCTTCACTTCCACCAGGTTTGCTGTCAAAATGCGCAAATCCATCTTTCAGCAAACATTTATCATTTTCGAAATGTTTCACTGAATCTCCTTCCACGTGGCAAGCTATTTCACTTGTGATGCATGACTCGGCATTAACTATCATACTAACCTCATTGCCCATTGCAGAATCTGAACTGCTATCATTGTCAGAATTCATAACATTTACTGGCTGATTGTTTGAGTCTTTATCTTTTCTTTCACATACAGCGTTAGTAGATACGATTTCTGCGTCCCAGTCTTCTTCGCTTGTAGCTAAAAAAGCATTTTGCTGGCTCAGACCATCCTCCTTTATTGCAAGGCTTTTCTTATCATCAAATTCAGATGGAGCAGCGTTGAGCCTAAAGTTTGATAAAAAACTTTGTAAATTGAAGTATCAATGAATGCTTTGATCATGATGCCACTAGGGATACGAATACCAATAGGGTAACATATAAGATCAAATACCATGAGTAGATAAGGCAAAGTTTACAACTCTGATATATTGACAAATATACTGGCGTGCAACTCATGTACGAAACAACGGTATTGCCTTGCCACTTTAAGATGGATAGATGTAGCAGAATAGGCCAGCTACTTTTTTAATGATAAACGATGGTGTTTATATTATAATCCACTATGGCCATTAATTTGTTAAATTAAAGGATTCTCTCGATAGAAAGTATCTAACAAATACGAGAGCAAGCTACCAAAATACTGCAATAATCAGTCTTTGATAAATTTCGATGATAGATTTTTTTACTGTAGTAAACGACAGTACGAGTAAGAACAACATACGCACTGTTGAATAGATTTACTCTATAGAAGCGGATTTACTGTGTAGCTGATATGAATTAATCTCAGCTTGGCCTGCCCTCTGACAGATAGGTGGGATTGCTATCACCAAGGGTAAAATGATTAACTTAAACGAACCTATTTTCAAACAGTGAAAACAACATAAGACAAACAATCTTTTACATGGTCATTTTCACTTTCCTTCAACTGTGATAAAATATGAATGCTTGCAATAGCATTTCAACATGGCTGTCTATCTCTAATTAAAAACAGTTTATTCTGTAGATTTAAAAGAAACTTTACTTCATTATTATTAAAAACCCATAGAAATTATGAGGAAGATTATGGATGCTCTTCAAATTAACGAGAAAAAGAAGCAGACATCAAAATAACCGGATGATCGTCTGGTTGAATTTGAATTACTACAATTAAAAATAAAAATATAAAAGAAGGAATTCATTTAGATTTCGGGTGACCATTGCAGGCGATCCGATAGCTGATAAATAAAATAGTCATGTCGCAAAGAGGGATAAGTTAAACAAAGCATTTGTCTCAACAATAACGACATATTTAGATGCATTAACTATTAAGAGGTTCCTGATCGCCTTAAACATCATGTTGATAGACCATCCTCGTATCTAATATCGTATTAACTCTACCTCAAATACGTTAAAACCTTCAATCAGCGCGTCTGAAAGAACTTTACATGGAGCTAATTATGACAAGCTATAAATCATTTCTGTAGCAAATCAATGACATGTTAGAAATATATCTGGGTGGAACGACAAGTTCAGCCTGTTTAATTCTATTCATATCCTGTACATTGCAATGTCGGTTCCTTTATACACCATTGCGTATCAAAGAAATACAAATTGAACGAAATGCAAAATGCCAAACAGTTAAAAACAATTAATTTCATTTTTGATGGTTTCTTGTTTGGTCTTGGCGAAAGATTCGACAACAAAAAAGATGCTTGTCGGTATTCGATCGCATTAAGCTAAACAAAAAATGATTTGGTTCAAACTTAAAGGGAAAAAAAAGAAATAAAATCATTAAAAAATATATGCAGGTGTCATAAAGACGAGACTTTTGCTGAAATACTATCCTCAGTTTAAAAGGTGATGCTTTAGCTCATGGAATCATGTCACAAAGGTTAAAACATCAAAAAAACATTGTAGATCTTTAGTTTTCTGCAAACGTTTTCTTTTTGGACGAATCGTAAACCATAGTTACCGCGTAATGCATATATTGCCAATTTACCACAAGCTAATCTGATTTTGCCAAATTTAGTTGAAAAATACTTAAAGCGTTTCTCCGCGTAAATTAACAGACTTAAGAATTGATTATTTTTTTATCAATGAAGCGTTGCATGCAGCATGTTGCTAAATTCAATCGGAAATTAGTCCAAATTGATAAGAAATTATACCAACCTATGTGGTACTGGTAATGGTTCTCTTGTAATTTTATCCAACAAATAAGTTTTGCCGCCTGCAAAAAAGAGCGATGAAATTCATTCCAGTTTGGCAGCAAATAATTGTTGACGAAAATAGAATATGTATAGAAAAATAGAAGAATATCTAGCGCAAACGGCAATACTTTAGCTTGAATTCGCAAAAATAAAAAGAATTCTGATAGTAGAGACAGCTTTAATAGATTGCTTATTTCTGTTTGAAAAAGGATTAAGAACTTCATCGATTAAAAAAATGACCTTATAAAACATAATGTCATTTTACTCGGGATTGAAATGATTACGATATAGCAACTGTGGATGAATAGTGGAATAATCTATTATGAAAACAATTCTGATTTTTGAAATAAATTAGTTATCGAAATTGAATTGATAAAAACATTGAGTACCAGGTGAATACAAATCACTATGACAAGAAACCACTTGCGTCCTATGGGCTCAAGGATCAAAGTTGGCCGCCACACAATAACCATCAGTGACTTGAGAAATTCCTTCTAAATGTATGACTGCCTTGTCAAATGTGATAATAAAGACATAGATAATAATTGCAAAATAATTGTTAAATTACTCACAAATGGAGGCCTTTCTTGATTTTTTGAAACACAAAAGGCCTGGTATATAAATTTCTAGTTCAAGCAACACGGAAAGGATTTCTTGCAGTTCAGAATTACTGCTTCTACAATGCCATAACAAAGTTTGAGCCAAATCATTACGAAAATGACGGAAACATTCGCACAACATCGAATGATTTTGATCAGAAACAAAGCAAATCCACCCTGAAAGAGAGAAAAGGAAGATGGCATGAAACATAGTTTTAAAGAAACAACACACTAATTTCGTTTAGAATAGAAAAAAAAGCATAAAATACATAGTCTAAATAAAAATAAACATGATAGGCAAATAATAAATATCTAAATAAATTCATAACTAGTGAGTTACAACTAACAACCAAATATTCTGTGAAATTTCTGGATTTGGCGTTGCCACTTTTAAACAATCACAATTTAACTAATACCCAAATAAATTCAGGAAACTTACCCAAAGACTGGAGGGCGAAGCGATATGCCAATTGTTTATCATGGGATGATGGTGTGCAGTTTTCACTAAATTTGTTTTTAAGTTTCATCAAAGTTTTTGACTGCACAGTAGCACCAGACAACACTTCAAAAACGTAAATAACAAATATGAAAGGCTTTGACTGTGGTTCTTTTGTGTTACAAAGATTAGTAACATTGTGAATGGATGCTTTGATGATATCTAATTCATCATGTCCTATCATCATCACTTTTAAAGCTGATCGCAAATTCATCTCACAATGGGCTAATTTTATCTGCAAATGAAAGTAGTATGTTTTCATATGTATATATATATATATATAAATCTATGCATGTTGGCAGTTAAAAAATGAACTCATTATCAAGTGAACTAATCAACTATTCATCAAGTGAAATTTTCAAAGTTTGTTGATGTCTGTAATTTCTAGTTTTTTACAACAAGCATAATCACAGATATCTTAGAAATGGTCTCTTAAATTTGACTGAATATTCATCAAAAACCAGGCCACAAGAAATTACCTCTTGTAATTTTGTGCTTGCTGGCTTTCGTGGCAATGCTAGGCCTAGAATTCCTAACTGAAAGGCCCTCCTCTGATCATCAGCTGTTTCTCTCATTACTTTGCAAATATATGCACTTTTGACAACAACTGATAGATGGTTCTGATCAATTACAAGCTGTGCCAACAATTTGTCAGTCAATATAATGGCCAGTGATCTAGCAACATTTGAAAATCCAAGAGTATGGAATGCATTTACACAGCTGAATAAATCTTCAACTTGGTCTTCTATTTTCCATTCATGAGACAATGTAGCTGTTAACAATGGTCTGTGAAAAGATTTTAAACAACTTAAATATATCCAAAAGTACCATATAGATTGAAATTACTTTTATAAATACCAATATGCTATATTGAATAATTCAATTATCAAAATTTTTAAAGTTTTAAGTCTACTATGTCATGCCCCAACTGTCGTATAAGAGATGTGAAATGAAAAACATGAGCAAATTTTTGGGTACTTTTATGCCAACATAAAAGAAAAAAAGGAGCAAAACAATCTAACAGACGATAACATACCCAATATCATGAATGCATTCATTTAAGTTGACGACCAAGTCTAAAGAATTGGTATACAAATAAAATTAAAGAAAGGGATTGAATCCAGCAAAGTTTATATATCATCATAGAACTTTGAGAAGTGAAAAGTAAATACAAGGAGGAAACCAATAATGCATTTGAAAAATTTTTATACTAGAATATCTTTTATGTTCTTAATATCCTCACCAAGATCAACACCAAAGTCATTCAAAAATGATTTCCATTCCTTTCCTCCAGCCTCAACTGCAGTTTTGAAACCTTTAAAGTTTTCAACAGCATCCGATAACTTCTGCTCCCTGCCATTAAAACCTAAAACAACAATAAGCTTCACATGATGAAAAATGTCAAATAGAATTGAAAAATATTATAGGTCATATTTTGTTATGGTTTGCTTTCAAATTTTGTTCATGGATATACAATAATCTAAATTACTCAATACTAAAATAAATTATTACAATACTTTGATATTTCTACATTGAATTGAAAATTGATAATTTTTACCTCTTATTGCCTTTTCTAACACCATGTCATGCCATGATAAAAGTTTAACTTTTATTCTTTCCTTATTTGTGATTCCAATACAAGGTAAAATCATTGTTATTTTCCATAGTTCTACAAGTTCATCAAAAAGTTTTGCAACAGTGTTTCTTGCATAGCCTGCAGAGTTTAAATTAGCATTGGCATTGGGATGGCTTTGCTGCATGTTTGTCAGACTACCCACAATGCAATTACCATCAGCTTCAGTTGAGGCAACAAACCACCATAATGACAACTGAGGAAAATTTAGTAGCTCTTCTGTTATTATCTTCAAAATTTCAACTGAATTGACATCACGAGCTTTGAATAAATTCTTTATTATATCAAATAAGTTCCATATTCCTTCTGGCTCATGTGATACCAATGGGCGCAACAGATTTAACCTGCAAATGAACACAAGAAACTTTTTAAAACATTTGCACTCTTACATCTGGTGAATTTTTCTTGTGAATTTTGAAAATTTGCAAGAATAATTGGATACTTGGAGTGCTGATTTATCAACAAGAAATGAAATCACATAATTTGTGGGAAAGAATCCATCCCTCTAATTCATAAAACAAACAAATTTAATTTATTATATCTTTGATATGAAAGTTGTGATAAGTGGGAGTAAAAATATGAAAATGTATTTAAAACCAGAATGATAGATTTTATTTTGGGACATGACAAATATAACAAGCAGCATACCATTCATCAGAAATTGTTGGTGCAGATGAAGTGAAGAATGATGGATTTAAATCAATGAACGCAACTGGTGATGGACCACAAAATTTTGCAATCATTTTACGTATATTTTCACGAAGTGTTTCACCATCAAGACTCCAAGTTGGTTCATCAATGTAACCAGCACCAGCAGTTGGATCTGAGGAGGAAGAAAAAGTAAACTCAAACTAAACACTTGAATCTAATAAATCTACCTAAATGCTTGAATACAAATAGCGAAAAATGACGAGTCATGGACAAGAAATGGCAAGAAAATAAGAAAATTCATGGTCTAAGCAAGCAAGGTGAAGAACAAATTGTCATTTCTGCATTATGAATTTTAAAATTTAATACAAATTTGATATAATAAAGATCATGGCTCACCTGGGGCACCAGAGAATGTATTAATTTTAGAAGCAGGGTCATTCAACAATTGATCAAGCAACCCTTGTGCTGTTGGTAAAACCTGAAATGCAAAATACCCTGCAAACATGAGTAGTATGGTAATATTATGTGATGGGATGTTGAACAATACTGTATATTCATCAACCATCAATCCTTGGAGACAATTATCATTCAGCTACCATATTTATCAAGTAGAAATTCTTCAGATCGGTGTTATCATATCTGAATTTATATTACAAAAACCAATGAAGATGGTGTAAATACCAACAATATGAGTCCTAAAATTGGGAGAATGATTGATGTCAAAAAAATCACAGACTGCAAATTCTTCTAAAATTCAGTTACATTAAAAACATAGAAATTTAAGATGGAAAAATATAAAACCTTTGGTGGTAACTCATTGATAAGGTATTGGATGAACTTTTGGAGCTGATCTCGTTTTAATCTGGATAATGATTCAGAGAGTGGAGCACGAAATGAAACGAGGTCTGGATGGCGTATTCTAAATAAACAAAGTGCAATCACATGGGAGCACCATTTTGATGAAGCTTGGCAAGAGCAGGAGCAAGTTATAACTTGGCATCTATCAAATGTCACTGTAATACTTTGTTCTTCTTTTTCTAATTTGCTATTAATTACCAAACCAGTAAGGTGGAAACCTGTAATTTCAATAAAAGTCCTTTTTAATTAATGAAAATCATCTGTGTTCTGAGATAAACAGGCACAGGTCAAACATCTACTTCCTATGATTTTTGCAACTGGAAATATAGACATAAAAATAGCTTTCTAGCACCATCAACTTTAGAATGCCTGTAAAATGACACTAAATATATGCCTTTTAAGTCAATTGACTAAATTATACATACCAATTTGAATCACATTTTTGACATTATTCCATTTCAATATCAATTCTGCTAAATGAAATTCATCTAATGTTCCATGTGCTATACAAGAGTATAGCTGTATATTGTCTTCTTTTTGAGGGAATGACCAATATGCCACTTTCAATTGAATTTGTTCTGGTACAGGTGGATGATGTTCATCAACTGCTTGGAAGGGAAAGTATTCTGCAACCACTTTGGCAGATAAATCAACTAGTGTCATGATCTAAGAAGGTGATTCATGAATTAATTCATCAAAATAGAAGACAAAGAAATGTGTTAATCGATTGCAGCTTTTCAGGTGGGTGTGGCTGGCAGAGAATTTGTTGCAACACAATTAAATAAACATGAAAGATTTTCCTCAGTTAACTCAATACTTGCATTCTCTGGAGTACCTTGGATTTTACAGAGGCACTTTTAGTAACACAACACAGCAAAAAGAAGCTGCTTTTTATTGCAATATACGGGAAAGAACAGCAATTAGGGGTAACTTCCAAGGAGTCCTCTGGGGGCTTATCATCCATATTAAAATAAAAAATTATTTCAGGGTCACCCTCCAGCCTTAAACAACAGAGGTAAATTCCACAATGGGTTGAAATTGAAGTAAACTGCTTCTGCTTGTGATATCAATGACAAGTATCCCCACCCTTCAGACATTCTTTTGTTTGTAATGGCTTTCCACAACAATTGAGGAAGATAATGCATATATTAAATTTCACTATTGATAAATACAAAAAAGCATATTCCAGCTCAGCTCAATTCGATCCCCACATGTGATAATCGTGCACAATTTTTGAGATAACATAACAATAAAAACAAACAAACAATAACATTGTACATTTTTGATGCTGTTGCCATCGTAATTGGAATGTCCTGTGTGGACATTTGAACTTCTTTTCCAGCCTTTCCAAGTTACATCACTAATACTATCATGTTCTGAAAACCACGAGCATAAAGACAATGAGTCTTCATCAAATTGATCACTATCGTAAAAAGAAGCAATTTCTTCGTCTGAATCCGCCATAATGGAACAAGCCGTGTGGAATCACGGGAGTGGCTCGTTTTACATGAAGTATTTATACAACACGTCTCTTTTTGTAAATAAATATAATGGCGGATGTGTGAGGAAGTAGTGCCGTTGAAAAGAAAACAATTTTGAGAGCATTTCCATAAGAAGAAGATTTAAAGAAAAATGCGTCGAGCAGCGGGTATTTTTTCAACTTAAGCTTATGTGAACTAATGACTTCAAACCATTGAGCTCGTCCTTATTGTATCACGAAACAAATTGATGATGATGAATAGAAAAATCCTTATGAAAAATGAAATAGAACGATGCAGCAAAGTGACAAAACACGAAACGAGCTCAACAAAATTGTTTTGATCAAGTTTTAACAATATGAAGTAATATTGATACCAAAAATTTAATGATTTTGATATAGGGTACAACTCTGGTGGTGGAGGCTACATCTATGAGGGTATTGAACAAGAAAATGATCAAATGGTGGACCATTTATCTAGTAAAGTAAAAGCATTGAAATCAGTAAGTTTGTCTTGAATACTTCTTTTTTATTCGTTACTTCCAAATGCTAAAGCACACATTTTTAACAAAGACATACATTTTCCAACCCCATTAGACCCCAAAATTACTGGATCATTTAAAATTAAGTTGAACTAAATGGAATTGATCGCCTAATTAATTTAGTATCAATGCTACGTAGTATAATGTAAGCATTCATGTTTTGTAATCACCCATATAACTTTCATGGTTCTACAATGATTATGAATGCTCATCAGTGTAGTCACTTATCAAAATTAATTTTGTAATTTTAGCTGTCAATCGAAATTGGTCAAGAAGTGAAATTGCATAATAATCTGTTAAATGATATGGTAGGTAATGGCTATGTTGTTCCCTTCATGAAGAAATTCTATGTTATGTCTGTTAAAAAATGATAGTGCCAATTTTAACATGTTGGTTTCTTTGTGTAGGATGGTGATTTTGATCATACTGGATCATTCTTATCACAGACAATGAATAAACTTGTTGGTATCAGTAAAAAAGGTCACCATAAAGTTATATGTTATCTGTTAATATTCTGTCTCTTTGTATTCTTTGTGGCTTGGTTTATTGTTAAATTTTTTTAACTTAAATCATTTATTTTAGGCTCAATTTGTTAAAAGAATATAAGAAATTTAGATGTTTAAAAAGGGATGAAAACCTGGGATTTTTCTCCCTATTTTTGTTGCCAAACATCTTTTATTCTCTAAAAGTCTTTTCTTTTTGGTTACAGATAGTATCATTCATTCAATTATTTGTCAAATGCTTCCTATTCTTAGAATGTGAATATATTGTGAGAGGTGTGCTACTACTCCATGAGTTTTACCCTTCCATATATGCACCCCTCTCTTAACACCCTCTTAATTAAGGCCCTTTCAAAGGATGCAAAATTTTTACTAAAGTCTCCCTCTCTGTAGATTATTGGTTTGGCCCAATAACACTCTCTTTTAGAAAATCAGAAAAAACAGCATTTTATTATGTTCTTAGCCACTGTCTGCTGTCCATTGTCCATTGTCCATTAGCCATTGTTCTTGCTCCCCTCCTAAGAAGGGACCATGAAGGGGGTCAGCCTTGATGGTTTCCAGGGGGCCCGTGGCCTCGAGGGCCCACAAAATAAGGTTTGTATCAAAGGATTTTTACTGCCCTTAATGCCTGGGCATTTTGCCTTTTCCGATATTAAAAACTCTTATTTTCAAACTGAGATTGAAAGCGAGCAGTTATGTAAAATGCAAACGATGTCAAATAAATCAAGAAACTTAGTCTAAAAATGGATGCCAGAAAAGGGTTGAGCAGTAAGAGCATAAAATGTATTTAAGTAGATTATACAGATAAAGGATACCCATCGAACCCCCTCCTCAATAAGGGATCGTTTCAAAATTACGTAATGGAAAAACGAACATTTACATCCGACCAGATTACAGCGCATATTTACGTTCTTCAAACATGAAAAAAACCATGTGACAAATATGTTATAATTGATGCTTAAAGAAAAATCCTGAGATTTCAAGACATTTGTTTGTAATTTTGAATTGAACAAGAGAATGACTTAAGATGGATTACTGTTGCTTGCCATGCATTCACCATTTTTAATATATTGGCGTAAAGTAATGGATTCTTTGTGGCACCCCTTACTCCCTAAAATTCTCGTTGCAGCATGTCACAAAATGGGCAAACCCCTACCCCTCAACCGTTTCGTATTTTTCAGACGAGCCTTTTTGACAGTCCCTTAAACTCCACTACCCCCATTTTCCCTCCCACCTCCCCCATGCCGAACGTCGTGTGCAACCTGAGAAAAGTCCTTGAATAGGCCTCTAAGATTTTGGAAAATGCCCTTGGGTATAGTTTGCTGATGTAATACATAAGGGAAAAATGGCACTGATCATTGGTTGGAAAATGGAATATATACATTGATATTCAAAGGTATATTGAATACATTCATATCAAAATTTAAAATGTTGATTCATTGAAAGTAAGAACTACAACCCCTTACCTCATCAGCCTCAATATCATTGGGTGAAATACATTGGGGGAAAACAGACTAATCGAATGGTTTAACAAATAACATTGTAAAAGTACAAATTTTTGACTCATGGATATGTCATTTGGGGATGACTTAAGCATTTTAGATGGTGAAGAGGTTTTTAGAAAACAATTAAAGATATAGCTTTGAGTTAGAAACACCGTTTTGTCATAAACTAAATAGCCTTATCAATAATATGATATATTTGAATTTGAAATACAAGCTACAATATGATCCTTCATTTTATTATCTTAATAATGATGATTATAGAAGGCAAGAAAATACTATGAAAACTGTGAATAAAAATGAAAAGCATTATTGCAGAAGAGAGTTAATGAGCAATCCAAAAATAGATCATCTATCATCTTATTTGTATTAAAATGCTTCGTAGTATGACATGGTGTAACAAAATGATGCTTTTTGCAGCTTCTGTTCTGTTGCTCTAAGGAGCTGGAGAATTTGTCTGAATTGAGCAAATCAGAGCAACGTCAGAAACATCCTTTTGATTGGGTAACAGAATGAAAATATGACACCCAGTGTTTGGCACATCCTTTTGTGAACAGTGGCACATGTAAACATGAAACCCAGTGTTTGGCACATCCAATTGTCAACGGTGGCACATGCAAATATGAAACCAAGTGTTTAGCACTTCCCATTGTCAACGGTGGCACATGCAAACATGAAACCCAGTGTTTAGCACATCCCATTGTCAACGGTGGCACATGCAAACATGAAACCCAGTGTTTGGCACATCCCATTGTCAACGATGGCACATGTAAACATGAAACCCAGT
>OZ025201.1:6670285-6695501 GCA_964019065.1 Catostylus mosaicus
GATATCTTTTATTTATGTTTCCCTGCCATAGTGGCAGTGATTTTCCATGTAAATAAAATATGTGAGGTAACTATAAATTTTTACCCAAGAACTTGTTTTTTCAAAGGTTAAAATGTTGGAAATTTTTAAATGAATGTCAAAATGAAATATTGTAATGCTGCCAAAAATGTAGATCTTTTGCAAAGAAAACAGAGAGGGGATTTATTTTTCCCTACTTAATAACGCCGATATTTCAGGACAATATTAAGCAAAGTATCCAGAACGAATGCTTATAGTTATTTCAAAATGCTGTTGGGAAAACAAAGTTTTTAAGAAACTGTTAACGTCTTTTCTTATTGGATGTAAAAACTTTGCTAATTTCCTGAACAGGATATTTCAAATTGACAAATATATCTTGTTTAAATGCAAATGCTGCTGCATGCTACAATAGTGTTTTTGTAAGTTGCTACCTAATTTTGAAGCTTTTTGGGGGCGTCAATTTAACTAGAATCCACATTTTAAACAAACATTAACATAGTCATCAAACTTCAAAGCTTTTGCAAGGAAAAACAGAAGAGGATTATTTCTATTTTGTTACTTGAATGCCTAACTGTTTAGAAGTATAAACAATTCAAACCAACCAGAATTATTGCTTTAAACTAATAATAAAATAATTTCCAAAATGCAGAGCTATTGAATGCAAAAGGCAGAAAAGAATTATCTTTTATTTTCCAGAGGTGGAAAAATCCAAAATAGGCAAAATCCTGTCCTTGATTTAGCCTTAAAATGTGGCCCCAAATGCAAACTAGTGTTTTACAAAACGGAGAAGGTTATCTATAAATCGGCGGTTTTTAACTTCGTTGAGCATAAGTGTCACCCCGACCCTGGAAACAAAAATATATAAGAGATCGCAAAAGTAAATTTCATCCCTTATTAGAAATTAGAATTGAAACTTGCTTATTGTTAATTAATGAATGTTTGAAAATTCGTGCTACCAGGCCTCTTAATGCGGATCGTATATATTTAAAGTTTGAATTAAAAAGTTAATTCAGTTTTGGCAGAAATGGGCTATCAATTACAGAGTAAGACCTCAAATGAAATTGCGCAAGTTTGTCAGCATTTTAAATCCAAATCGTTTAATGTTTGCGGGGTTGCTCAAATGGTTATGGTTTCTTATAAAATATTATTTATAACAAGCCAATCTATAAACTTCCATGATAAACTGCAGATGCAAAGAAAACACGAGCAGCGGATCGATTAGTTTATCTATTGAGAGAGCTCCTCCTTTAAGTAATTCCCTACATACCATTTGTTTAGTTAATTATTTTGTTGATGTATTTGCTTTTGTATTTCATTAATTTGTTCTTGTATTCATTAATGTTTCTATATTTATATTAACTTGTTTCTGTATTTGTATTTGGTATTAATTTGTATGTAGTGGAATTATAATTATATGAACTGAAGTGAACTGAACTGAACTGAACTAAACTGAGCGGAGACTACAATGGCAAAAGCGCTTTAAACAAAATACTTCGTTTAGTGAATATTCTTCACCGGTGTTTATAGGGGGCTTCTCTGATAAACTGTTAAAATTAAACAGTTGATTCGGTTTTGGCAAAATGGGCTATCAATTTACAGTGTAAGACCCGAAATAAAATTGCACAAGTTTTTCTCAGCATTTTAAATCTAACTTATTTAATGTTTGCGGGGTTGTTCAAACGGCTATGGTTTCTTATAGAATATTATTTATAACAAGTCGATCGATATACTTTCCTGATAAACCGTAGATGCGAAGAAAACACGAGCAGCAGAGACTCAATGGCTAAAGCGCTTTTAACAAAATACTCCTTTCACTGATTATTCTTCACCGGTGTTACCAGGGGGCTCCTCTGATAAACTTCTGGCAAGGAGTTTTCTGGCCAAAATTCAAATTATCACTGTTGACTAGGGTAGATTCAGTACTTGTCTTCTAGTCAATATTTTTCAAGGAATATCTTATTTATTATAAGTTCTTCTCCCCATTGCCTTATAATGTTTATCTCAGGTTTTTCAAAAAAATCCCTTATGCAAGGCAACGTTTTGGAAAAGTTGAGGGAACTACGCGGTCAAATCATAAAACTGAAGCCTTCAAGGAACGTTGAGCAAATTGAGTCCCGGGAATAAATTGAACAATTGGATTAAATTGAGGCCTGGGATTTAATCCGGTCCTGGGATGAAATAGAACAATGGGATGAAATTGAGTCCTGGGATATGATTGAGTCCTGGGATTTAATCTGGTCCCGGGCAATTTCCTGTTTGCCAATCTCACTTTATTAGCATCATAACCAAAGAATGTTATCGTTCAGGGTGGTCCGCGAACATGAGTTTGATCTGCTTCCCATTCGTGGTTGATGTCATTCCATTTCTCTTTTGGAAGAAGTGACGACTTGATTATTTCTCCTCATTTCAAATGGCGTTGATTTTCTTCTCGCATAGCAATGTAAATATTATTTACTGAACAAATAACTATTGTACATACCCTCTCTTTCATTACAATCCATCCGTTTTTATATTATTTATTGTGTACTCTCGTGAAGAAAACTTCTCTTACCCTGTTAAGAAATAAAAAGAAAAACATTTTTAAGGCAAATCTATGAATTATTAGCGAAAGTCATGAATAAATTCGACAATTTATGACAAAGCTGAATCATGATGCAGAATCTGCAAATGATCCATTATGCCAGCACGTTATGTTGAAGTTCATTAATTATTAAAAATCAGCCCGTTGAAATATTTATAAATAAATAGCCTCCAATCTTAAGATTAATAGCCCCCGATAATAAGCTTAGTAGCCCCCCCCCCCAACCCAGATTGGAAAGTTTGAAAACTGCGCAGGGGATTTTCAAACGGGGGTAAAATTGGCGCAGATAGTATTTGATCATTTCTACTGCTGGTTCAACATTCAGACAGTCAACATGAAAAACTCATTTTTCAGTTAGTTATTATCATTCATGGACACATCTTTTCTCTAATACACTCACAAACCTGTCTAGCTACACTTAAACTAATTACTTTAAAGCCGAATTACAATAGAAAATCTTAGCCAATCAGAATACCTAAAAATTAATTAATCACAACTGTATTTTTAAACAGATAAAATAAATAACAATAGATAAACTTTTCCCACGATCAAATTCAATATAAAATGTGATGGCAATCTGAGAATTTTCACCAAGGGGAAAATTATGGTAAATATAAAGCTAACAGAACTACCCCTGGCAATCATTAGCTACCAACTAAGGAAAAGCGGATTAAAAAACAAGCGCAGCCGCACAACAGCTAAATACAAGTAAAAACAATAGATGCGGAATAACAAAGTTTCCCGACAAATAGTATCCAAATTTGAATCAACAAATGCGCATACCAGTATAGTAAAACTTATATAGGTACAATACAAGTAAAATACAATCGCGTTAAATTTGCGATAGCGATTTTTTAAACATCGTTTTAAACGTGTTTCATGTGAGTTATCGCTTAAAAGTCGATTCAACGTTATTAAATCCCATCAAAATGATATCAAAGGCGTCAACGAAATCTCAAAATATAGAGAAAAAGGTTTTCAGGCTGTTGATTGCGCGTACTGGCGCGCGGATAACATGAAACTGCGGATTAATCCCCCGCGCAGTCAAACTTTCCAATCTGGCCCCCAACAACCTTGGGTTTAGATAATCTGGCAGATTGAACTATTGAAAAGCCTCCTCATCATAATAAACATTTACAAGGAAACAAAACAGTTATGAATTTGCTCCAGGGTTAGGAAAACATTTCGGTCATTAGCTGAAGCAAGTACTTCAAAAATGGTACATTAAACCATTTATGTTGGATTCATATTGAATTTCCCTTCATAGGAATGTGTTAAATAACTGGTTTCTTGTTTTATTTGTGGTTCGTGATGTTATGTAGCTTGTTGTTTTTTTTTTAATTCTGTTAATTCCGTTATTCGTTGCCTTGCCATTCCATGTTATTGCATCATCCCATCCCACTGTTATTGTTGTCACCAGTTCTTTTGTTAGATTGATTGTTCTGTTGAATGTCTTAACGATGCCATTTGTTTTAGGTGATTTATGTTGACGTAATTAGGGTGTGCTTAGCTTGGTTTTTATGTTGTGTTCTTGCGTGTGATTTTAGACGTTGTGTGAAGCCGTTTAGTTAAGTTGTTAGAAAAGTTGTTTTGAAAAGTGTTTTCCAGTTTTGTCGATGAGTTTCCAGTATCTTTAGTTTTACCGTTGCAATAAGAAGTAATTTGATTTAAAGTAAAGTTGAAGAAAAGATTCATAAAGAGAAGAGAATCGTTTTGTTTATATTTGTAGTTGTTTTACAAATGACTTAACATTTCACGTATTTGATTACTCACCAATGCATCATGATCCTTGTAATTCATTCCAATGCTTGAAACATTCTTTTTCAATGCTTCAAAAAATCTTGTTCTCGTCTTAAAAAAAAGAATAAGAGTTTATTCAAGATGACCATTATCGTGAATAAACTACATAAAGCATGCAGTATATAGCCAAAGATTAAACATTAATTAGCCTTTCAAATAAACGAAAAGGAATTATTGACTCCTCTGTGATTAACCAAAATATTTTAAACTATAGGGTCAGCTATTGGTACAATAAATAGGACCCCCTATCCCAAGAATAGGGGTATTGAACGCCGTTTAAGTTACTGAAATTCGTATATTTTAGGGTCAGCTATGGTTACCTTGTTATCAGGAACCCTTCGATGACAGGTTTCCTTAAATAGTGGCTATGAGGGTGCATGACTTTCACTCACAATAAAATGTATGAAATTGAATTCAAAAGAGAAAAAAAACAGTATAAAATGTTGCCGGATGCATTGGTATGAAGCTCAAACACCACGGCAAGAGCATCCTGTGTTTGAGGATTTCCTTTAAATATTTCAGCAAGCAGAATCATTTATAAATCGTTTAAAACTTTCGATCTTTTTAAAGCAGTTATAATGTTATGTTAACATTACAGTTAGGATATTAGCACCATTTATTCACTGAAATATTTACAGAGAAGAAAAACCTTGTTTCTCTAGGCAACATCCAGAAACAAGGCAAAGCATAACTCATAAATACCTAACTACACTCTCTCATACCAAAATTATTCATAAAAATAGGATAAGTAATCAAACACCTACACCAAAGCCCGGTCCTCGGGATCATGCTAACAGTGCCAAACGTGTCACCATGCCAGATCTCCAACATTTGCGCGCAATAATAATTATATTCAAAATTTGACTTGATAGATTTCTTCCATACATCCCATTCCATTCTACATTTGCATTAGCTAATTTAATTGGATTTGATTGTCCCTTAAAAGGGGACCTGCAACGTAAAAGTGACTTGGGCTTGTTTTGTAAATTTTGCATGGGAATCTAGATTTAAAATTAAAATTTAATAACTCAAACCCATTTCGAGATAATAGGACTTAAAATCGCCAATTTTGCTGTTTGGCGGCCATTTTCTTGGAAGGACGGGATCACCCGCGCTACCTTAAACGCGCTTCCGTGACGTCAGAGATGAATACTGGTTTGCGCGAACAGATAAGGCACCAAGTGATTGAGTGTGAACCAGGAGAGTGAAAATTTGAAAGTTGGAAGCAGTAGCGACGAATTTGACTACATAGCTATCGAAACTGATGAAATAGAGATACATCCTATCCAGTTTGAGCCACTGCCTGGTGCTGGTAGAAATAGAAACCGAGGTGCAGCAAGATCAATTCATGGGCATTGTGGGCCTAAAACAACATCGGCGGATGCCGCTGGTGAATCAGAATCAAGCGACAATGTAGATAAACGTTGAAAGGATTGGTAACACTGACTGGTAGTTACTAGTAAGTAAAGGCTACTTTTCATTATTGACAAAGATCAGTCTCTTATTTTGCCTGGCCACCTTACTTTCGATATGACTAGCTGTTTTTTTTTCGAATCTTTCTGTCCTGTATTTTACTTGTGGCAAACCTTAAAAGGTGTGAATGCAATTTATGTGTCCCAAAGCCGAAGGGAGAAGAGAGCTTTTGCTGTAAAGAGGTTTAGTTGATAGAACACAAATCCGACGAAGCAAATTGTATGTTAATAAATTACTTGCACTTGTACTTATACTATAATTTTTGCATAGGCTCATAGCTTGTTGCAAACTTCTACAGGGATCACACGAATATAAAGGAGGGCAGTGGGGCAATTTTGCAACCATACCCAAGAAAGCACATCACTGTTACCCGAGCAGATATCATTACGATGGAATATTAATTATTGATGTGTTGTTTAGAAAACACTAAGGTCTTTGGTGAATATTTTGTCTTTATAATAGTTGTCTATTCGATTCTTCAAGCTGTTTAATCTTGGCGCATTTACTATGTCCTCCGGCAAACTGTTCCAGTAATTGTTGACTCTGTTACTATGAAAGGCAATTTTCTTCCTCCCATAATCATGTCACGTTTTAGGTTTATTGTTGCTGTTATTAAAGCAATTGTAAGCTGCACAAACCACCATCTTCGTTCAGCGCGGCAATTGAAACTTCACAACTTTCTCACACCCGGAAATTCTATTATTCATCTCTGACGTCACATGGCATAGTCTCGAAAGCGAGGCTCAATCTCCCGCGGGAGAGATTTTGCAGTTTTAGGTGTTAATGGTGATGAATTTTAACAAAAGATTTTTGTTTTCATTATACCCACATCTAGAGTTTTCGATTAGGCCTACGTTGTCCGGACTTTGCAGGTCCCCTTTCAACCTTTGTAGACAGTTCAATTTAGTTCAGTTCAGTTCAGTTTATATTTTAAGATTCCGCTCTCCATACAATCTATCATAAAATAACTATATAATACGCACAAACGATTGAACTACAAAATATTAGGTAACAATACAGCAGTTATTACAATACCAAAGCCAATAACACGAAGGAAATAAAATAGATTGAATGGACGGAGGGAATTTCTTAAAGGAGGGAACTTTCTCAATAGCTATACTAATCGAGGAGGGAGCACCCCCTATTTAATGATGTCTCATTTGCATTTAACTTTTATCTTTATATCATTAATATCATGCCTGAGAAACTTAGCTACAATCAGTTCAAATAATTGGAGTGAAAGAGGAGTTATTTGAGCTTTTGGCGAAAATTAACACGAGAGGGTGATTTTCTTATATCCATAGGAATGCCATTCATGAACTTGGCTGCACAGTAGCGCACTGATCTAAGGCCATATTGCAGGGTATATTTCTGTGTCGGGAAAATAGCATTTTTAGGCAGTCATATAACAAGGTAAGCAATTTCAACTGAAGAAGATCGAACAATTTCAAGATTTTTAAGTCTGAGAAGAGAGGTGTAGAAGGAGCACTAAAATTAATAAACAAAATTGTCTTATAACCTTTTTTTAAAATAAGAACACTGGGTTGTTTGCGTCATCGCTCTTTTACATATATCCATCAACATATTGCATTTCTGCTTCTAGTTCCAGCCATGATTTTTGCACTTTTTCTTTATCAGTTATCACACCGCTTTTTCGCGCTGTTAAAAAGCCCCCACTTTGGCTCCAAACTCTCCAATTCTAATGTGCTGTGCAGAAAATTGCCTCTAAAAAAGTAGGTTATGCATGCTGGTCTTCGTATATTGGTCAATTTTTGCAATAAAAATGATTAACTTGAATTAACCCCGTGAAGGACTCGTTTAAAACCCATTGCATGGTGGTTCCCCGTTTCGAATCAAATTTCAAGCATAAAAAAGGAAAGGAAAAGATGCAGAACAATCTAAAACATCATTAAGATATACATTAGTTGCAAAGAATTATTTAGAATTTAAAGAATGAAATAGGCAGAAATAAGCAGCTAATTATCATCAGAACATCGTAGGCTGCAAAAATCTGCAAACCACGTCTTTTCTGCATCATGGTTCTTTTTAACCATTGTTACGACAGCCAATCACACCGTATATATGTGCGTGCAAGTAAAATCAAGTGGCGATGCATGGGAACATGGACCCAAGAGACTCTGATCAAACAAACCCAACAGATTGTTTTCCCTGCGCCTGGGAGTGCCACGTTGCATAACAGAAAGGGGGCTAGCATACAAACGAGGGTAGATCTAAAGAAGGCACATCCATCAATATAAGTAACTGTATGATTTATTTATTTAATTTGCCATTTAGATAACCATATTCATTCCAATTCGAATTGTATCATAAATTAAATACACTATAGTTAAAAACATATTCAGTAGCCTATACGAACATGTCCCTTAACCCCCCGCCCCCTCCCCCATCATATGTCAAGTTTAAATTATTCTTCCCTTTTGTTCACAAATTTAAAAAGCTTTTAAAATCACTTGGGCAGAAACGATGAAGAAGTAAGAAACTATGGACACATTGCCTCTTTAAAACATTCTTCTGGATAAATCATTTAAGACGAGGAGTTTACAGCCCCCCCTCCCGCCCCTTCTTGCGCCCCCCCCCCCGAATTATATTAAGTTATAAGTTATGATTACGCTGATATCAACCTCGAGATGAGCTGCTAAAAGCCTCTTTTTAAAATTATTTGTTTACAGGTTTTGTATTGTTTGAGTTTATGCATGAGTGAATAGAATAAATAAAGAACGTGATATAACGATTTAGGTAGCTTTCAGCGGGAATATTTTCAACAAACAAATAAAATATATGAATACACTGTTTGATTTTTAATGAATCTATTTAGTAAAGAATGGTATTCAATTATTTAATATTGATATTGGTTATAACAACTGGTTTGTGCAAAGGTATATAATTCATACAATCATTGAAATTATAAGTTTTAATCATTAAACTCAATATCATCACTCTAAAAATTATATTTAAATTGTTAAGACCACCACTTTAAGATTTTTATTAATAACTTTCAACTCATGCAATTATTATATTGTAGCTTAGTAAAATTAAATTTCAACGGAAATTTTTTTATTAAATACAGAGGCAAATGCGAAAGAAGAAGGAAAAGATGACAAAGTAGAGCAACGAGGGGAACCAATTGGGCTGCCATTGCATCCGCAATCACTTAGGCCAGATGAATATAAACATGGAATGCATCATGATGAATTTGAACATAATCTATATGATGACCACCATTCTTCGCATCATGAACAAAACTTTATAAATCACGGTGAAGGCCTGTCCCATCATGGTGGAACATTTGCAACCCACCATGCCGGTGGGCACGACGGCCATGATGTATGGATTGATGGTCATGTTGATGGTCATGTGGGTAACACACATCGAGATTGGCACGGATATGGTGCACCTGGATACAATCATGAAAGCTTTCATGACGGCATCAATTTAGGACACGGCGAACACGGACATCATGGGTTCGGACAGGAAGGGCACGGATATGAAAACGGTTATGGACATGGTGGTTTTGAACATGGCGGATATGGACATGGTGGACATGTTGATGGTGGATATGGACATGGTGGTTTTGAACATGGTGGATATGGACATGGTGGACTTGTTGATGGTGGATATGGACATGGTGGTTTTGAACATGGTGGATATGGACATGGTGGTTTTGAACATGATGGATATGGACATGGTGGACATGTTGATGGTGGATTTGGACATGGTGGTTTTGAACATGGTGGATATGGACATGGTGGACATGTTGATGGTGGATATGGACATGGTGGGCATGTTGATGGTGGATATGGACATGGTGGTTTTGAACATGATGGATATGGACATGGTGGACATGTTGATGGTGGATTTGGACATGGTGGTTTTGAACATGGTGGATATGAACATGGTGGTTTTGAACATGGTGGATATGGACATGGTGGGCATGTTGATGGTGGATATGGACATGGTGGTTTTGAACATGGTGGATATGGACATGGTGGACATGTTGATGGTGGATATGGACATGGTGGGCATGTTGATGGTGGATATGGACATGGTGGACATGTTGATGGTGGATATGGACATGGTGGACATGCAGAAGGTGGTAACCATGCTCATGTTCACCCAACTGGCTATGGTGACGTCATTGGTGGTCATGCAGCTGGCCTTCAAGCACATCACCATGGCTACGATTTATCAGCATTAGGACATAATCATTTGACTGGACATCACGTGTCATCAGGCTATTTATCAACGGGTCATGAAAATGACCACGAATATGTACGCGAACATGGACACGCACTCGAACATATGCACGAAGATGCGCACGAACATGAACACATTGATGAGCATCATATTCCCCATGCAGATGATTTGCACATTACTGTTGAACAACCTATACCTGAGGTACCACCGCCAAAGCCTGCTAAAATTGTGCCACAAGTGACGGGAGTAGCGTTCTTACCAGATGACATTGGCACAAAATCTGGCGCATCTGATGCACAAAAAAGCGCAGGTCAAGAGGGATTTAAAACAAAAGATGGAGGAAAAACAGTTAGACCAGTAACAACATCATCATCAAAGAGAAATTTGTCAATAAAAAGTAACAAAAGAAGCAAGTTAAAAAAGATCATATCGAAAGTAAAGGAAATGTGAAAAACAATTTACTTGTTAAACAAATGATATGGAAAAAGCAGAATTTTCACATGAAAATAAATGTAGCAGATTTTCACTTGACAAGTAATTCGCAAATCCCTAAATTTTGTATTTTATAAATTAATTTCTTTACATTTGAAGTAAAAAAATTAATATGATTTTTATGAAATATCAAATTTGGTTGTGTATTTTATATTTTTTGGCAGTGTATCTCAATGTGTGTTTTTTGTTCATTTCTATGCAGCAGATTATCTGTTTTATTCTAATTTCTATCAAATATGATCGTCAAAAATAGTCAAAAAAAATGAGAAAATAGCCAAATTATTCTAAAAATTATAGCAAATCGCTCATTCTAGAATTGATCTCGTTAAATTGCTGGGAGACTTTTTTAATGTTATTGAAAAGTCCGGTATTAAATCCAACAAATAATACGAAATATATTCTATGTTGAACCACGACCGACTGAATTTCGATTATATGATGATAAATTATTTATTGAAAAGAGAATTAAATTGGAGATTAAAATGTGAGTAAAAATATGATTATATCAAGAAACGAAAAAAGTGGGGACGATTTTATCAAAACTTTGAAGCAAAAAGCGAAAAGAAAATTAAATTAAGAAGTTTTTAATGAAAACTTATCACAGAATCATGTTCTTGAGTCTAAAAGCATGAAAAGTCGCAGAGGCGGTATTTTGTAAATGTGAATTTATAGAATAGCTCTTTGTTTAACCAAAAGGTTTGGTTAAATAACAAACAACGTCAGGAAGATTCTTCGAAACAAAGATGAGAGTAACTTTTGTATCCAAATGCTTAAAAGCCACAGTATAAAAAACCGCAGTAAAGTATTGTGAATCTTTGGCAGTGTCTATGAAGAATGCAGTGAGTTTCAACCTGTTCATGTGCATGAATAACCAGAAATTGACCGAATGAAACTGGATGGTCGAACGCATCAGTGAACAATTGCTAAACATCTAGTGATGTAATTAGATGGTGAAAACACGGCCTAAACTTGATACTTGTATTTTTGCTAGCGAATATGTGTTTATTATGACATTATTAAACATGCAAAAATCATAGATAATAATTAGGATGATTATGATATGATAAAACAGAAGGATAATCTTATTCAAGATGGATTTTCTTATTATCTTTTCCTTAATTTCTACGTTTTTTGTTTTCGTTGCTGCCAAAGATTCTGCTGATCAAGGTAAAGACAATCATCTTTCACATCATATTTATCTTTTCATACAAACCGTAGCTTTATATATCTAGATTTAACTTTTGAATACTCAAAAAATATAAAGGAAATAAATCTTTGATATATATGCGTTTCACATTTATCGTATTTTTGTACAAAGAATTGTGGTTGTGGCATTTTAAATCAAGATGCTGAAGTATGACATAAGTTAATGATAAATGTAATAATGATAGATGGAGGGCATTGATGGATTCAAAATTGCATCCATCCCCATTCCCCTTATCTTTGAAACATGAACACACATCAGAACCTGAAGTACTTGGGGAAAAAACAAACAAATAACTTAATACTGAAATTCATTTGATGTAAAATCAATATCGTTAAGAAACTGTTTTGAATTTAGTCAAAATTTGTAAAGGATTTGAGGCTTTGATTAACTCCTGCCTGATATAAAAAAACTAAAAAACAATTCAGTTATAAAAATAATTGAATCATGTTCAATTTATAGTGAAAAACTATTCACACTTTTAGCTTCAGTTGCCCGAGAAGTATGGAATCAAGTTCGAGGTGATTCAATTCAGAATCTATTAGCTGATGTTCGCTTTCCCCACAAACCATCAAAAGTTTCATTTTTAAACACGTTTGATACACCAACTAACGACGGTTTGCATTATGCCCAGAGGCTCAAAGGATACTTTATCGCACCCAAAACTGGTGAATATAAATTCTATAGTAGTTGTGATGATGAATGTGAGGTGTTCCTTGGACTCGATGGAAAAGAAGGTGAAAATAATCGAATAATCAGCCAAAAAAGATCATCCATGCATAATGAATTCGATAGGTAAACTTTTATTTTATACATCATTTATTATAATATTTTGGCTTCTTATATCACACAATGTCTTCGATTTTGCAGCCATGTATTGTGCAAGATCCAATATTGTTCAAACTCGTTCAGTTTATTTTTTAATAAACACCATCCCTCCTTAATTATCAACTTAAGCTATAATTTAATTCAACTTTGTAGATAATTTTCTTCCAGATACCCAGATCAAGTTTCTCACTCCATATTTCTTGAAAAGGGCAAGTCATATTATCTAGAGGAGATTGGTCGTCAAGATACCGGACGAGAGAGTTTGTCACTTGGCGTGGAACTCCCCGATGGAAAAAGATATTTTCCGATTCCGAGCAAGTTTTTATCAAAACGCAGTTCAAAGCTGACTTTAAAAAGTAAGAAAGTTCGATTGCATACGTATTCAGTTAATTATTTCATGATTTATTGATCTATTCAACTTTTATTTTCCGTCATTATGATTAATAACATTCAACTAATTGCATGCTTCTTAAATTTACCATGCTTTATCAATATTCACCATCTACGAAGACAATACACTCGACCCCATCTATCCAAAATTTAACTAACATTTTAAAAAGGTGTTCAATGGAATCCAATTTCTATAAAAACAGACATTTTCAACAGATAAGAATGAATAGTATGAACAGCTTCACAATTTCATTTGTGTGAGTTTATTTTTGAATAAAAAACTGACACTTAGCTCAATTGATGGAAAATTTATTTATCAGGTATTTTTTATCCATTTTAGATCTTAAACCGAAAATTACAAAAGGAAAGAAAAAACAAGAAATGGAGAAAGAATCAAGTGAAATGGCAGAAGGAACACTTGGAAAACTCATTGCTTCAGTAACTAATGAAAAGAAACAAAAAACAACAAAGAATGAAAACAAAAAAACTGCAAATGGTGAAAAAAAATCAATAAAATCTGAAGATTATCCGGAGGATTCGAAATTTTATTCTGAAAAAGACCAAGCTCATGCAGTTTTGGAAGTTGATGGAGCAGAAATTGATGAAAGTGATGAAAGTGCACAAGGAAAATCACAAAATATGTTTGCAGATAAATCAAAGTCACGTGATAACATGGAAGAATTTGAAATAAACCCTCGATTAGAAGTAACCCCGGACATAGCGAATAATGGTCTTTTAAACGAGGCTGGAATTGAAAAAGCAGTAGAAGAAGCACTGAAACAAAGAAGCGACAAAAACGAAAATCATGAAAACGAGGTTGCGTTTGTTGGATCCGATAAGCATGGTACTAGCAGTGAACTAGAAGGGCATGGAACAGAGGTTAGTAACCGTGCGAGCAAACAAATTGAGGAGCAAGAGCCAACAACACGAGCAAATGGGAATGACACAGTTTTAGAAATGAACAAAATTGCAAACGAGGCCGGGCAAGTAGCAATGAATTTAGTTAATGTTACTAATTTCAAAGTTGTAATTCCAGGGGGTAAAACATATGAAATCAGCGGATCTCCTGGTAAAAAACCTTTAGTAACTGTTGTACCAGATGATCATTCTGTAATGCTTGGAAATGAAGTGAAAAAGTTGAATGAAACAACTTCAGCTAAGCTGAATACACCGAAAGCTGAAACGATAGAAAATGGAAAAGGCAGAGAATCAACTAGCGAAACAGCGGATGGAAAAACAGTGACTGCGATTCAGCATGGAAATCAAATTGATGTTCATGTTGATAAAAAAACAGATAACTTGGCAATGCAAATACCACAAATTACACCAACAAAAATGGACAACTCTGCTGCTGCAATCAACAGTCCAATTATGGCAGCACCAATTTTAGATTATCCTCATCCTATTCTTGATTCTGCTGTTGCCTCGTTGATGTATCATCCTGATCACGTGCCAATAGAACATCCACCAATCAGCGAACACCCACAAATCAGTGACCATCCTGTTCTTGATCATCATGAGCCTCACCCCGAAGACATGCATATCGAAGTGAATTCAACACTGCCAGCACATGAAGCCCCGAAACCCCAGAAACTTGACCCTGAGGTAATAAAAGTTGAATTTTTGCCAGAAGGCATTTCTGTAGATACAGCATCATCAAAAATAACGAAGAAATGCAACCATGAGGCATCGAAAAGATCGCAACAATCATCGGAATGCAAAGAAGAAAGCAAAGATGACAAATCAAAAGAAACAGAAAAAGCTGAAACAAAAACAATTGCAGATCAGACAAAAACAAAGACAAATAACATGATAACAAACAAAGTTGTTGCTGCTCCAGAGGCAAAAATGTTTGTAGCACCACTTACTGTGAATGGTGTACCAGGTGATGTCACAGTTGTCCCAGCAGAGAGACAAGAGGCTGTCACAAGAGTTCTCGTTCAAGATACAGCAGGAGAGAAAAATGATTCAAAGGTCAATGTTGTGAAAATGGCACCCATGTCAAAAGTTACTGAGCCATCGTCATTTCCAGTAAGCAAATATCATTTACGCTAAACATTAACTTTAAAACCTGATCTAGGGCACATGCCTTAAATCCAAGCGATTATTATTTTAGCATTTCAATTCTTTTCGGCAACGTTGTATTGTCTTTCATGTGCCAATGTATTATAATTAATACCTTGTCTACGTCATAGACGATCACTGGCTCAGTCATGAATAATCAGACAGGGAAGCCTGTCCCGTTTGAAGTGAAGGTTGTTGAGAACGAAAAAGAGGCTCAAGAGCTGGCAGGAGGAAAAGGTGAGTATTATTATAATGAACAATCGTATTACATTTGGTTGTTGCTGTAGTTTCTTTGTAGTAGGGGTGATCGAGATAATTAAAATACCGATATATCAGAAAACTATGCATTAAGTAACAATTGCAATATCTTTGTTTTGAAAGGCACAAATTTCACAATATCAGCAGACAGTAGAACATTTGCCAGTGGTGTTGCAACAGGAACAAATAAAAAAGGCAAACAGCAAACAATAATTGTTTTACCAGAGGCGTACCAAAAGCATGCAACAGGAGACTCGAAAGCCAGTATTGACTCAAAGGGGACTGCCACACAATCAACTGGAAAACAACAACAACAAAATCAACAGCAACAACAATCAAATGACAAAACATCTTCTGCAGAGAAGACCTATCCAGTTACCATGGATTCTCTGCCTACTGGTGGAGGAGGTGGTGGAGGAGGTGGTGGAGGAGGAGCCGCAGGGGAATTTGTATTTCCAGATCTTTCCAGTTTGAGTAAGTTAAATGTCTGTTCAAAGCTTTTAATTGTATTTTGATGTTCAAATGCTTGTGTGCTTTATTAATATCATTAATAGTTGAAGCGCTTAGATCATTCAAAATACAATTATGAAACCATGTCTATTCCTCATTCATTAAATTAAAAAGTTTGAAAAATTATATTGCATTGAATCGCATTGAATTGCATTGAGTTACATTGAATTGCATTGAATTGCAGATCCGGGTTCTGATCCATCCGTGGTACCGATCACAGGGAACCAAGGAGGACCAAATCAAAACACCCCAAATTCATTACCAGGCCTAAATTTACCATCTGGGGCACAACAACAACAACAGCAACAACAACAAGGTCAGTTGAATTGGATATGAACATGGACTTGTCCATCGCAGATTCAAAGTTAACATGAATTTAAAAATAAAAGGAAAATAACTACATATTGAAATGTTGCTGAAGAATTGTAAAACATTATGAATAGTCGATGGATGGCAGGCTGGGACAGAGGCATTCGTTTTTTTTGTTATTAATGGGTTTTTGTCCATTCTTTTAAGATTAACATCATTGTATTATTTCATCAAGCAAATTTTCTTCTGCTTCATAGTTACATCATTAACTTACATTGTTATGACGTCACATCTACTTAGTCATCTGAAGTAGATCTAGTGTACAACATAAAAGTGAGTTGTGTTCTAAAATGGTATCCTAATTATGTGTAGAGATTCAATCTATTAAAGGTGTTCATTTGTCAACTATAACAATGTGTTCTGTCTCTATTGTTAGGTCAAGACAGAGTGTTGATTGGACCTCCTGATAACATCTATCATGGCCCAATTTTAAGTCCAATTGCTACAGAATTCACCGATGATTTAAGCAAAGGCTCCTTCTCAACTGAAGAGGCATTAGATTTAATGAACAATTACGTCAGTGGTAGTCAAGATATGACATCATCAATCAAGAAATTAGCTGAGGTTTTAGGGAAGGTTCACACAAGAGACAATACACAACAAAAAGGTCAGCCACTAACTAATCTGACACCACAGAAAGTGAATGATATTATGATGGGAGCAATGAGAAGACCACAGAACCAAATGCAAACAGTGAATGGGGCACAAATCAACACAGCGCAATTCAATGGACCACAAATGAATCCTTCCTCAGTGAATAATGCACCAGGAATTAAAGCAATGGGTGGTCAACCATTCGGTGCTTCAGCAGTTGCGGCACCATCGGGTGGGGAAATCGCAGCATTGTTGGCAATTGGACCAAACAGACAATTTGGAGGTAATGAAATGAATGAAGATAATTACCATGGCGAGGAAGCAAATCAAAGATCATATAATGGACGCCAATTTCAAGGAAATCATGAAGAACATTTTGAAAATTATAACGAACAAAATCAACAACAAAATGGCTTAATGGGAAACCAAGGTGATAACGAGGCTGCAGTCGCACGAATGAATCAACTAGGCAAAAATAAACCGCCCCCAGTTCATTTTTTTCAAGGTGCTGAACCTGGGTCACCCTTTCCTAGTAGCAACAACAACAACATGCTAAATGAAGAAAGGCATGATGATCAATTTGTTAGAGAGGGGGCAATGAACGGACCAATGAGCGGACCAATGAACGGACCAATGAACGGACCAATGGACGGACCAATCAATGGTCCGATGGACAGAGCAATGAACGGACCAATGAACGGACCAATGGACGGACCAGTGGACGGACCAATTAACGAACCAATGAACGCTGGATTTCGAGGTGGTTTCGGTCAATTTATGGACAGCATACAAAGGGATAGGTCTGATTTTGCATCTCTTCCAAGCAATGTCAATAATTTTCTGAATAGAATTGATCCCCACGAGTTAAGTCCAAACCCAAGTGTAGCATTGCCTGAAAATGGCTTAGCAAGACATACCCTCAGCAAAAGACCAAATGAACAAAGTGAGCCTCGTTTTGGAGGGTCGGGACCTCTAAATAGTCTGCCAAGACAAGCAAGGTTTCACCAGCAACCCAATCAAGAATACATAAAGCAAGCCTCGGTTGAAAATTTTCATTCCTCAAATGGAGGCAATACCATCAGTGACATGTACACAGATTCATTATTCCCGGAGGACATAGCAGATATTGAGTCACTGCGAGGGAGCCTGCAAGGCAAAACATTATCAGCATTTGACAGACAAGAAGAAGCACAAGCGCAGGCTCATGCACAAGGAAGATCAGAAATACATTCAAATAAGGGATTGAAAGTGTCATTTCCATTGCGTGCAGTTACAAAATCCAGCAGATTTAAAGGTATTTTTAAACGGAATGATTCATATCTTGAACTGATTACTAAAAATGATTATGTTTCATATTTAATAGAATTCATAAAAAGTTAAGAAGGGCTGAGAATAATTGTTAAACGGTGAGTAGAAGGTATATTAAAATGAAATGCTTTGCTGTAAATACTTTGTTAAGGTAGCTCTCAAGTAGAATAGATGTATTTCATGATGATAGTAACAAGATGCAGAAAGCAAAACAGCTCACTCTTAGACTTCAACTAGCAAAGCATCGACAATCATCTAAAATCAACAACGATACAATCTAATTTGCCTTGCAGGTGTGTCGCGTTCACATATAGCAGCAAGACGGCCGAAAATATCCCAAAAAAAGAAGTCGCACCGATTGAATCGAACGAAACACCACTGGAAACGAATACAATCAAATGGATCAAAACAATCTGCACTTTTAAGAAAAAAAGAAACGAAAGAAAAACGGGATCTTGTTAGCATTGTTCCAAATCATCGATCATTAAAATCGATTGATCAAAACAATGATATCATTTTGGACACAGGAAATGTGGCAAAAACGCATGCAAATGCAGTAAAAGAGGAAATGGCAAAGATTATAACAGGAGCTACGGAGGAGCCGAGCTCAAATCTCAACGCAGAAACTAAAGGTAATTGTTAATTGCATGGTTTAAATATATTAAAATATATTAAAAATACACAAAGAAAGTTGTAAGTCAATCTTAATATTAAAGTATTCAACGTTCTACAACAATATTCGATTCTTTCATTCTAATTATGCGTGTAAGAAAAAAAATTGGAATAAAATGCTTCTGTTACCATGGTAGAAAATCACCATATCACCATTATTCTAATACTTAAAACAAAAATATAGAAACATAAAGTCAAAGGTTCGATTTATTTGACTATAAACAGACTCAATGACTGACATGAAGCAGAACGAAGTTGACACTGACAAGACACATTTGAAAAAGATAGCAATGGAACTTAAAGACATTTTGAGCCAACTACATGCTGGTAAAAAAAGAGCATTTGACATTTGGGAAGGGCATAAGTCACATGAGCAACCAATCACGATGAATAGAATAGGAAGTGACTACGAAGTAGAATATGTGAAAGGGAAGGTGACAGATGATGAACTAAGGGACAAAAGTGTCGCTTCATATCAATCACCAGATGCAGAAAGGTTCCAACAAGATGTTTGGGAACCTGGATCAAGAGGTGAAGGAACAATGCTTGGAGGTAATCACTGACTCAGATATAGACTGTGCGATTGATTGATTAACTGATTGACTGACCGATTAACTGATTGACTGATCAACTGAATGACTGACTGATTAACTGATTGATTGACTAATTGTCTTTTCTTCGCCCGTCTTCAGCTTTTAACGTTAATTGATAAATTGATTAATTTTGTGTGTCAATTCTTTCCAGCATTAGTGAATTCAAAAAGAGGGGTGCTGGCAAAAGTAAAGATGTCACGTGGCAAGAGTGAAGTACAAAGAAACAGAATTGCAAATAAAAATGGTGGTTATCAACCCTACTTCAAAGATTGGAAATTGGATGAAGAAATAAGATTATTGCAACAATTATGATATTGCATTTAAAGGGTATTCTACCACCAACAAATAACGATACCAACAAATCAAAATAGAGTTGATTCGTCATATCTGTGATAAATCATTTCTGATTTAATACCATTCTTGATGAGTAGCTTCAACAAATTTTCAGTTTAAATGTTGAAAACAAGGCCCATCAAACACGTCTCCCATCAAACACATTTTCCCGATATTTTTCATTGCTCATTCATTCATGAATATCTATGCAGGTTTAGGCCATTTAACTACCAAAGTACCGTCCCTTACGAGAAACCTGCTGCAACAATTTTATTTAAATCCGAAAGAAATTACAAACTAAGTTTAGTACAATTTTAGCCTGCTTAATTTAAATGATCAAAATATCATTTTCTGTTCTTTTAATGGACCTTTATTGCTACTCTATACTAAGCAAAAACAAAGATGATGGAAGGAATTCTTCAGTTGTTCATTCTTTAGTAATTATACCCAATATTGTACTTAAAATTGTAAATAAAACTTAATTTGGTAACCACATATTTTATTTACTTTGGCTTTTGTTTCTTTCTCATAATCTGCGCATCTTTTTTCTTACAAGTTCAAATTATTTTATGTCCAAATATAAGTGGCTATAATAAAAGTCATAAAATTGGTTGATGATCAAAGAGCATCGAAGTTCTGACATAAAAAGGCTTTATAGTGTGCAAAACAAGCATCAGATTTGTACTTTAAAATGATATTATTAGTGACGAGTAACATTTGAAAAGTATCAGAAAAAATTAAGATTGATTTTAAGGCTTATTTAAATTGATCGACCAGAAAAATTGAAAAAACTGATCGATGAACCAATCCATCAAACAGCAAAACAATAAACTCAATTAATCAAATAAATTGTTTGATTAATCAATCACTTAAACTTTCTTTTTTAAGACAATTTCTGAGGCTATGTTTCTATAACAGTAACTTGTTTCCGATTTCGTACGAAAATAACGATTAAAACGGGACAAAATCAACCAACAAAGTAAATCAAACGAATCACCAATCAATCTATAAATCAAAATATCAATCACGAAATCAACCGGAAATTGAAAACAGCAAGTAACAATTGATCAGTCTGTAAATCGAAATCATTATTCAAAGCATAAAATAATACTTTGCAATGTAATTACTACTCGTTGACATTCATGTCCATTTAGTTCCCATGAGATCAACTTTCTTAAACAAATCTTGATCTTTCTGCCAAGTTTGAGTATCAAAATATTTCATGAAACATCTCTATCAACTTTAAAATGACTGGTATTGCAACAATTTTCAATGGTTATCGATATTAGAAACCTGGAATCAAAATAAATGAATGTCAAGAAAAAACAGAAGAACAGAAAAAGGTAAACCAAATGGAGATTGCAAACGAGAAAGGAGGAATTCTACGTTTTAGAATTCTACGTTTGATCAAAGGTATTCATTCTACCTGCATTGTTTATGATTTGCTTATAAACAAGAAAATTCTCACAAACTCATAAAATAATATCAATTCTGCGACATACATTTTCTCTTCTTTGTTAAAAGTTTGGGATATAAAATGAGTTTCGAGTATCATTGATCAACAATATGAAATTACTATCGTTTATGATCTTGGTAATTATTATTCCATGGTCAAATTGCAAACATGGTAAGGAATTTGAACATTTTATTTAGCAATTTAAAACGTTTGAGATGAGCAAAACATGCAATGGCGATTTTCAACGAGGAAAAACCATCTTTAACATGTTACATGAATAAAATCACACAAAAAAACACGATAAATACAATTGGAAATGATAGGAAAATCTCAAGTAGGGCAGGCTTAAACATCATAATATCATCAATTACGCGAATATTATCAGCAATATTAATTGAAAACAATATTGATAATATTTCAAATTCCAAGTTAAATCAAGTATTTGTTACAAAACGTGAATTTGCCTGGATTGATTTCATTGCCTTTAGCATATTGTATTACAATGCAATTAGATAAAAACAGCAGCCCATGCATTTTGCTAAAATACAACATCATCATTTCGGGGATGAGAGTCATTGTGGTTAACCCAATCCGACCAATAATGCAGATACGATCAACTTACATGGCCTACTTGATTTCTGCGGACAAATGTTCCCTTTGTTGCTCCACGAATTATCCCATCCTTTCTTACCTTTTGGTGCGAACTAAATTATATTGTTTATCAGCCCACCTATGCAATTCCCTGACATGAAACCTCATTTCAAAGCTTTTATATTTATGCAATCATAGCCTATGATGCAATTCATTAATAAGACATCATTTCATACGATGTTTAATTGAGAATTGTTGATTAGGCCTGGTTCAAGAAATTCTTCCATGGGATGAAACAACAGTGGATGTCACACCATCTATACGCTCATTGCAAGCAAGTAACAATGCATTAGCAGTCAATTATATTGATGATTTTGATTCAGTTGTAAAACAAACCCGCGGGTACATGCAGAAAGTAAGCGGTTTTTTCAAGGCACCTGAATCCGGCGAATACAAATTTTATAGTAGTTGTAGTGGACCTTGTCAAATTTTCATTGGACAAAATGAAAAAGCAACACCGAAAAGAATCATTACGCAAAAAGAAGAATCTCTTCACAATGAATTTACCAGGTGAGAATAATGAGTTTTAGATAAACAATGCTTATGAAAAAACTGTTTGAAATTCCAATGGATTTTATTTCTTATCAAAATCATAAAAATATAGGACTATTATTTAAATGATTAAACATATTTGTTAAATGTGAACAGCTTAGAGAGAGCAACATTTGCATGATTCTGATGATTACATGATTCTAATCAATGATTCTAATGATTAAATGATTCTAGTGATAATATGACTGACTGGAACCTAGTATCAATTGATAAAAGCGAACTGCGCACAATTTTAATACATGATATGACAGCCACAACTGTTATCTTATGATTTAATTTTATCCAATTGGCCTCGTCAATGTTTTATTGCTCACATCATCCCTGCATCATTTTAATGGCATTGCTAAACTAAAAATTCAGATCGTTCTATCTCATTTACGCATTATCCATGTAATCACCCCAACTAGTAAATAATGAGAAAATAAAACATCTTCAAAGTAAATTGATGATATTAATAAATAACCTTACGATTTCAGGTATCCAGATCAGGTTTCCCACACAATTTATCTTGAAAAGGACAAACAGTATTTCATTGAAGGAATCGAAAAACAACATGGCGGCCTTGGCCATCTATCAGTTGGTGTGGTGTTGCCTAGCGACAAAAAGATATTCCCATTATCAAAATCTTACTTAAAAACTGACACAAATGGTAAATATCTTTAAATAAGAAATATTCTATGATAAATATTGAATCATTTTAGGAAATTGCGCTCGTAATGAAAATCTGGTTACATTAAAGAATGTTTTAGTTTGAAAATATTTATAATCACAATCACGAAATACTATAAAAAGTTTGTTGATAAACACATTATTTTTATTACAAGGTGATCTTAAAAGAAAAGGAGAAATTTTAAGGAACAATGGAAAGGAATTGACAAAACAAAGAGATAAAATGTTCACAAAATTAAGAGAAATTAATGACTATATAAAAAAACTAACAGATGCAGTGAAAAGGAACCCAATTACAGAAGAAAAAAAAGGAAAAATGAAAGCCTCACAAAAGATTGAAGAGAATAACGATGGAGTACAGCTGAAAGATAAAACTGAAGGTGGTGGAGAAGAAGGGCAGGAAATTAAAACACTCTCAAAAAACGACAATGCAAAGGATAGAGGAATAAAAAATGGACAGGATAACATAAATATAAAACTTGATAAAGATGATAAAGAAACAATAGAAGGAAGAAAAACAGAAGAAATGAAAGGCAGAAACAATAATTCGAGATTAGAAACTAAAGAAAATAAAGAAAAAGGAAATGACCTAGGGCAAGATTATAAGGCAAAAGATATAATGGATATAAATCCTAAAACCAATGACGAAGGAAATATACAAAGATATAACAAAGAGGGGAAAAGAAAAGAAGAAGAGAAATATTCAAATGAGATGAAAGATAATGACCCTGAAAAAATGAAAAACTCCAATGAAATAATTAAAACAAAAAATAGTTCTGCAGAGAACAAAAACATTGAAGAAAGTAAAGAAGAAAATAAAATACAAAGAAATTCAAAAGAAAAAGACAACGATGCACCTGAATTGACAGCAGAAAAAGAAAACATTATAACACCCAAAGTTTTAAATGATTTACATGGAGGAAAGCAGAATTTAGCAATTGCAAATTCAATTGAACCAAATGTATTAGTTGAACATAATTACATAAAAGTTTCAAGATCACATGGCCATACAGACAGCATGCAGTCAACAAGTACATATAGCGTAAATCCTGATGTTAATGATGACATTGGTGATGATGACGAAGTTATCCAATTAACAAATTATGCAAAAGAGGAAATTTCAAAACACGGACAACTATCTGAAAAAGCACTAAAAAATCTTATCAAAGTTATCAAAAGGAAATTAATAGAAGATGGATTCATAAAAAAGAAAAATGCAAGCAAGAGTTCTGACATGACAAACCAAAATGAATATGCCAGAAAGGTGACAGGAAATATGACAATGAATGAAAAGGGGAACAAAAATAACTACAATAAAGATGGGCTAGATGAAAAGACAAAGAAAGACGAAGGGAAAATCCTTCTATATGATAAAGTTGTGTCAAATTTAATGGATGCAATAAAAGAAAGCACGCAAACAAATAACATAAAAGGAGAAAATGCTGATGAAGGAAGTGAAGGCGGAATAGAAAGAACGAAAACAGCGATGATGAACGGTGAAAATGAACAACGAAAAAGAATGCTCTCTAGTTTGTATCTTTTAAGTAGTGAAATTGAAAAATTTAAGAACGTTTTAAAAGGAGTTCAAAACAAAGAAAATAGAGAGGAATTAGGGGAGACGGTTGCAGCGAGTCTAAAAGATGCAAACACACAGGGAAATGGGGTTATTCCAAAGGTTGAAGAAACTCGTTTTGATAGTGATGTGAAGAAAGATGAAACAAAGACAAAAGAAACTAAAACTGTTAATGATAAGAAAGAAGAAAAGTTAAAACAACAGAATGATGAAGAAAATGAAAATAAAGATATTAATCTCTATTCACGGATTAAAAATTTAGTAAATGAGAAAGGAGAAATGTTCATTTTTGATGATAAAAGAAAGGGAAATGGAAGACAAAGTAGCAATGAAGGAAAGATGAAAGCAGATATTTCCAGCAGCAAAATAGAGAGGGTTGATGGCGACAAGGAAAACAAAGTTGAATCAAATGCATACGTAACTAATGGAAATAGATTCAAAGATATCACTCCAAAACTTAATTTGGATGAACAGGAAGGAGAGAGCACAAAACGCAAAGAAAATAAGATGACAATAAAACAAGCTTTGAATAAGCCAATGCTGGTAGAAGGGTACACAAAATTAATAGCTGGAATAGGTGATGAGAGCAAAAATAACAAAGAAACGGAAAATG